>PVHY01006208.1:0-76457 GCA_004024945.1 Uropsilus gracilis
AGGGAGGGAGGGAGGGAGGGAGGGAGGGAGGGTGGGTAGGGAAGGGCAACTGTGCCCAACGAGAGGTGTGTGCCTTCACATAACATCCACCATGGCCCTTGGAAAATACAGTTTGAAGAGAATGAGAAGAGGTCCTCAACAATGTCACTTTGTCCAACACCAGTTGGAACTGTCTTTTCATTGCCATCTTGGCAATGCTGCTCTGGGCCTGAACCACTATGTGAGCTTGGGCCTCAGGTGAGAAGGTACAGGCCAGTGGCCGATCACAACTCTGCCTCTGTGGTGGCTGGCAAGACAGAAAGTACTTCAATTGGAAAGAGTGCTTCCTCAGTGTGTCATGAGAAATGCAACACCGGTGGAGCCACTGAAAGCAGGTGAAGACAATGCAATGCAAAATGCCTAGTGTTAGTACCACTACTTTTAAAAACCTGAAAATCCTTTTGTTTAGGGATATTGATTCCAAAAGCCTCCATTTCCCTGGGTCCCCTTCAGTAAACATCTCAGATATAAAACGGCTCAGGCTAAAAGTCAGGCGATGCAGGAATAGCCAGAAACCAGTAAGGAAAGGCCTGACCAATGTGGCAGCTCTTGAATTGAGGGGCGAAAAGATGCTCCAAAACTAAGTTTCAGAGACAACCAAAGAACAATCAAACATACCCAAATGGACAAAACACAAGGTTATCTGGTTATCTTTTGTTCTTGTAGTATAATTTTAATGGGAGTGTCTAAAAAAATTTTTTTAGTTTTAATTTACTGGAAAAAAGTATGGCCTAAATGAAAGGAAACTCCAGGCTTTTAATATATTTAGTGGAAACTTGGTGGGTCTTTTTGAAGTGCCTACACATGAAAACAGACAGAGCCTAAACCCCCTATTCCCCAGGAAGGCAAATCTTCAGGTTAAGCTGCATTGCCAACAACAGATGCTATCCACAGGGCTTCACTGCGTCTGGGGCCTCCAGGACTGCATCTTCCCCACCGCAGTCCCTCCAGTTTTCCCTCTGGCCCCTAAAAAAAGGCCCTCACCGCCCACCACAGGTGAACTGGGGTATCTTGTGGATCCTCCGAGAGTCACTGCAGATGAAGCGGACCTGATAGGAGGACCCAGCAGGTGACCTTTTTGACATAAATGTTGACTCAGTGCCTGTGATGCTAGGCCTGACTGACCTGGGTTTCAATCCCTGGTCTGTGAGATTGAAACCCAGGCATGCTATTAATGAGGTGCCTTGATTTTCCCATACATAAAATGGGATGGTAGCATTGCTCCTAAAGACTAAGGTTTTTATGAGGGTTACATGTTAACTGTGTGCGCAGAGCAGGAACTGCCACATTCCTGGCACTAAGTGGAACATCAATCACGTGTTGCTTTTAACCACCCCATGTGCCAAGATTCAAGGAATACTCACTATCTGCAACATTTTACCGCAATCCCAATGGCCAGTGCCTCTGCAGAAATGGGTACCAAGTGAGCCAGAGGACGTCCCTGTCTGCCTCTAATCCACTTAGAACCCCTGAACTTACAGGAACCACAAGACAACCCAGTGTGGTTTGGTTCAAACACTGACACAAAGGTTCATATGTCTTAATGCCATCAGTGAGCACCAGCCTCTAAAATAAACAGCATTCAAGTCCAGCCAAGGAATAGACAGGACAAGGATGAATGATGACCAGAGTGTCAAGTTTGACAACAGAGGCAGCAGGCACAGAGACCACTGAAAGAGGTTGTTCCTGAAGGTCTCTGAAGAGTCTGGCAACAAAATGGTTAAAGTGGTTTATAATGGGATCCCACAGAATAACACATCCAGCAAGGAATGACAGAGCCCAGGAAGTCTGAGAAATACTGCTAGATGATGAAATATAAGTGTGAGATAGCAAAGAAAACAAGCAGAGTTCTAAATGACGATGATCCTTTTATCCAAACTCTCAACATATGCCAAATGTTCTCCAGGTGACAGTTCTGGAAGATGTTAATAGGGCTGTCAACCAAAAGCAGGGGTGAAAGCTGTCAAACAGGACAGCTGTTTGGGACTCTAAGAAGAGTCCCAAGTTTTATAACAACAAGGTGACAAACATAAAATTAAATGTAGGTGCTAATTATGATGACTTCTATTGGGGTGCACTGAACCCATACTCTTCAACGCACAAAATGAAGAAATAAATAAGCAAACGCAAAGTAAATAAACACAGAGTGGGACTGGATTGCACAGGAGCATTTTGACATGCCAACTGCTGACCAATAGTGGCTAAGGCTTCAAATACATCACAATTAAATGTACCTGCCATGATTCTAAACACTTTGTCACTGATGTCCAACTAGGGCATTACACATGTGAAAATGAATCCCTAGAGAAGGAAAGTTTTCTGTTCAAGTGGCTCTGAGTATACTCCTCACTACCACTTCCTCTGAATCTCCAGCAACTGGGTGTCCCAAGTGACTTCTTCCAAAGTGTCTCTGATCACCTCATGGGTCTGGTATTGTTGATGCCTGTTCTACCCTCTCAGGGCATATCAGTACTCTTACTTTAAGGGTTTAATTCTCCTTCAGGATTTCCTGCATAACCACTCTGTGGATGACTCTAAAATATTAGCCTTGTTTTCTTGTCTGAACTGATAGCAACTTACAACAGAGTAAAGAGTCCCCCATGATCCTTGCTCACTTACAGATCAGATGATTCTGTCAACTGCATGATTCACATGATTCTTCCCAATTTAACAATCATATCCCCATATTCATTAATCAGTTATTTCTTCACAACTGCTTCTAATCAAGGCCTTTCTTCCCCTTTCTACTGTGAATGAACTAGCCCAAACCATGCCAGCATCTGCAGACATTCGCCATCCCTATTCATCCTGTCCTCCTCCACAGAACAACCTCTCCATAAATGTACTCAAACAACTCCAGCTCATATACATTTTACAGCCTCTCCCTGAACTGACAAAGCACAAATTTCTAAGCAAACCAATATAGTCTTCAACAGCCATTCTGCATCAGCTATTCTGATTTCTTAAATATGCCCTCATGAAAGGTTCCAAAAACAAAGGTCGAAAAGCTGCATTTCAAGTAAAGATGGAGATTGACCTAAATGCTCAGGGTAGCAGTGTGATGCTGCCAAGATATTATGTATCAATAAAAAGTACAAAAAGCTGCCCTGACACACTAGGTCCTAAAAAGGGAGGAAATGCTATCCTTTCCACAGACATTTCTGTGTTCTAACATATCCACAAACATGCTCACGAACAGAATCAACTGCACTCAAAACCAGCCAACGTCAACTTCAGTTTTAGATTAGTATGCACTTTCGATCAATAAGCCACAAGTCTAAAAAGCAAAACATGACATGCTTTCCACATGGTACAGCATAATCATGTCCCCCTCACAGATGCCTGAGTGGTGCAGGCTCTATCTGCTTTTCAACCAGAACAGAGAAAGGTCTGGGAATCTGACTTTTTCAAGAAAACCAGCAAAGGAGTTGAAAATGGATTCACGTCCAGTGACCTTTTCCAGAGCTCTGTCTACCATTCCTGATCTCCAGGCAAATGAAGAGCATATGCAGCACAGAAAACAAGGAAGAGAAATTACTATGAAAGCACCAGTGCTCACATATAAACTCACTGCAATGGCGTCAACTCTGCATGAAATAAACAGGAGCCTTTCCAAACTAGGGGGCAAAAAACTAAGCAGCTGACATATGGGGAGGAACTTATTTTTATTCACTCAAATTAGTATTCATAGTATATAAAACAAAAAAAATATCAAATTGTAGATAACTGAAAAATCAATGATAGGTGGATCGGGTCAGAAAAAGATGAAACCAGTAAAATCAATTAACAAGGATAATTTTGCTTAGAAATAAATACAAAGATGCTGACAATTATAAAAACAACATCCCCTGGTGATAAACTGCATTGGTTTTTAAAATCAAAAGGAAAGAAATAGTTTACATTCAAGGTATCAGAAAACTCGGTTCACATTATGATTATTGCTAACATGTAACAAAATGCTAGACAGTGCTCTATCAAACACCTAAACAAAGTATTAAAGTATTTTCACATAACACAAAATACATTATGCAGTGCCCAAACATAAGTGTATGAAGCAGCTGCGATGTACATTATTTAACCATGACTCCATGAAAGAGTTTCATCCATCTTCCGGTACTTATTATAGAGCACGTTAACCTAAAAGAACACAGCAAAAGCACCAATTCAAAAGCACTCAAATATGTCAAAACTTTGAACTTGCAAACAAAATTAAAAAAAAAAAACAATTTTATGAGATCTTTTGCACCAAAACTCAGTAGCTAATGGATGTTAAGTAACACTTGAAAATGACATTTCTTGAACTCATGACAAATCACCGGCAGCACAGCACATGCAAATCCCCACTGCCCCACATCTCAAGAGCACATTGGGATGAGCAGATACTCCCATTCTCCCATGGGTTCCCAGAATGCAACTCCTTTCCACTACAAATCACCAACACCCCCAAAGTTTAAACTACAAGGGCTATTTTGATACTTTAAAATTTTAACTACTGTTTTCCTGAATGGTCCTCACTGAAAATACACACTATTATTTTTATTGAAAATTTCCCATGAAGATACAACTTAGGAAATTTTTGTTCGTAAGAAATAAAAACTTTTCTCAGTATACCTCTGCTCAGAGTAAACATTCTGCATACAGAGAGGAGTTTGTACAGACATATTAGGCAAACTAATATTCCTACAGGAAACTTCAAGGTAATGAAACACACACATTGCCTACATGCACCTGAGCCAGAAAAGAAACACAGTAAGTTACAATTCCTTATTTTAACAGTTAATTGCACTGTCGTTTCTTAAGGGTCCCTATGAAAATGCAACTATTACTATTATCAGAATTATAATTAGACCCAAAATCCTTAATAGTACATTGTAGACCTCCAAATACTAATCATAGTCTCAGTAATACGGAAAGAACCCCATAGTTAGGTTTTTTTGTTTTGTTTGGCTCTTGGTGAGTAGGGAAGTTCCCAAGTTCTGCTTTATATACACCAACATTCTAACACTGACCCAGATGAGAATCCTGAGCTATATCTATGCCCAGGGCTACATGTCGGGGAGTGGCAATCAGGACTTGAGTCTGGCTTCTCAATATCAGATACTATTCTTCTGGAGCCCAGATACCTCACTTGATGACTAAATTGTTCTCCCTCTTCCCATCTTGTAATGTAAAAGTCATGTGTCGATGTCTCTTCACTTGTTCCTGCAAGTCAGATGCCATTCACCAGAAATCAATGATGGAGATATAACTTATTTTTTACCTCAAGAAACACTGTAGGTAACAATGCAGAAAAATAAAGGAGGTGGGGGGGGTGAGGGACCATAATCTAGAGGGTAAAAAAACATGGAGCTATAGCTTATAATGTAAACTCTGCAATTAACAGTGACACAGCCCTAGTTCAGTTCACCTAATAACAACAGCACATAAGATTAAATGAGATTATTGATTTCTACAATGTGAAGAAAACAATGAATTTAGTAACCTACCACATTACAAATAAACTATAGATAAGGATGCCAAACCCAATGAAATGCAGCTATGCAGAGAAACTGAACCAGATACTCAAAAGTGGTCAGAGTGGCCATGGTGACAGAAGGGGTCGATGTGTGAGAGAAAAGGTTGAGCAGGATCCACACTCACTGACGAGTCCACACAGAGCTTGCAGTCCATAGCCATGGAGACAGGGTGGCACAGTCACAGGCAGGCGGGCCAAGGCAGTTCGCCACATTTTCAAAATTGGCCATACTAGTGAGAGACTACTCACGCATAATCAGGTTAAGTTTTTATACTGTATTATGGAATAGATGAGCCCAGTCACCAGTTCTCAAACAGAAAGCGGTGGCTCAGAGAAAGTGTGTCTACACTCATACACAGAAGCCTAAAGTTAGGTGTGTGCACAATGCAGAGAAAGCAGCTGGTTTCCAGAGATGACGGCTGCTCACAAACTGAGGATCTCTTCCTGCTCAAGTATATACTTCTGCTGTTATCTTTATTGACTAGAGATTCATGAACTAAGATATACAAGGATGTTCATATCAAGGAATAAAATACCAATGAACTCAACTACCAATAAAGAGGAATGCCACATGAGAATCTGTTTTCAATCTTCTTTCATGGAACTTTCTGTAAACTCCCAATGGACAGCCACACAAACTACAAAGGGAAATGGAGCCCAGCCCCCTGGCTCACAGCACTGGGGTTCACACAGGGTGGGCAGACGGCAGGGCACAGAGCAGGTAAGAGGCGCATGAAGGGTCTAACCATCAGAGAGAAACGTCCTTTGTGAATTCCCACTGGAGAGAGAAGTGGCACTGGGAAGGAAGCACCTGCCTGCCCCATGGTGCTATTTTCAAGATTAGAAAGGGTCTGCTGATGCAGTGACAATAACAGATGGGAAAAAAAGCCTTTTAAATGTATTGCACTTAACATATGACTTGGTGAATAAGAATATTCACATTGTCATTTATGCCAAACGAAGTGATACTGGTGACACATTTATTAGGTTTATCTAAAACAACATATATTGAGCTTTTTATAAATAAAAAAAAAACAAAACAGATTTCACAATGATATATTCCACTTTTGGATTCATCTGGCATGACCTCCATTGTGAGATATATGCAGATAATGGGTAATCTGTATCTTGTGTATCACGGTTTACATATTGGTAAGATAAATATCTTTTTGTAATACTATTATGCAAAACATTAGAACAGAATAGAATGCATTTAATAATAAAATTTTATAGAAAAGAATTTAATCTTTATTTAATGATTCACCAGGCAAATCAAAAACATGCAGTGCTTCAGGGAGGTAATCATCATCATCAATTACTACTGCATTGGAGAGATGCAGAAGTGTCAATTAATAAGAGTACTGACTGAATTACTTTCTTATAACAATTTGTAAAAAAAAAAAAAACTAAGTGAACCAATTGAAACAAGAATGATTCAGAAATCTTTAAAATAATTTTTTAAAAAGTGAGGCATATTTTCTGTGCCTTTTATAACCTCCTTATCATCAAAAATAAAATGTGCTAACATGCATTCTTCAAGTTACAAATAGCATAGAGGGTGTGCAAATTAGAGGGGAAGAAGTAATAAATACTTTCGATGGAAAAAACTAGCTTGCATATACCCTCTCCTGGGAACCAGAAAGCTGGTGGTCAGTGGGGGATGAAAGTGGGCGTAATCGCAGGAAGAAGATCAAAACTGTCCATCAAGATTATATGCAGGTTGTGCTATACATACAGTGCAGAGCCAGCACAACGCAGGTAGAGACTCTGAGTAAGACACATGGCTGGGCAGCTGTGCTGCCTCCCCCCACACTACCCCCTTCACCCCCCTGCTCCATTCCCAGGATGCACTCAGCAAGAAAGAGCCACCAGGAGTTCAGTGGGACAGGGGGAGCATGAAAGTGGAGCTAGGGCTCATACATACGCTCACCTATCAACTGGATCAGCAGACTCTGCCTGGGTGGACTCAGTGGTGGGGGAAATGCCTAGAACACTAAATGAGTGGAGGACACATGGCCTGGTGCTGGTGGAAGCGTTGCAGTATTGCCCAGCTGCACAGACTTTAGACATTCTGTGAAACTTGGGTTTAGGCAGCAGGGCAATTTTTGGTTGCCAACCTGACCAGGCCAGACCAAGGACAGACTGGGCATGGCCCTAGGCAGTGAAAGCTCCTCATACACGTTTGTGGCACTGAGAGCACTTTCAGGATTTAGAAGTAACACCAAGGCTGTGTGTTACCCACCCTGGGTGGCAGAGCAGAAGGGTTGCCCGAATGGGAACACTGGTGTTGACTCTGGTCTATCTTGAGATCTCTCTTACTACACCAAACAGCCGATAATGCTTTGTCGCTGGCTAGGTGGGTTTTGTGCTGAGGTCTGGGAGACCACTGCCAGTAGCAGACTGGCAGAGGTCTCCCAGTGTTGTTTTCTGGCAGAAAACTGGCTTATTTCTGCTAGGTAGGAGGGGTCTCCCAGTGCTGGGGCCAGTGACTTATCTTTTCACCCCCAATTGGTATACCTTCACACCTTCATGGATTGGGCTTGGTTGTATTCTGCTGTACTTAGCTGCATCGTTGCAGTTCGTATTACTTCTGTGGGTAATCCATATGGTATTCCACATCTGCCAAAGGAAACTTTGCAGAAGAATGATTCATAGATTGTGTGTGTGTTGGGGGGGGGGGGGGGACCCTGAGAGGGGGTGATACGTGAGTTATAAGGTTTCTTCACATCCCTCTGCCACTAGCCTCTATGACTAGCACTTCATTATATTATATTGCACACTCCCTATAATTGTACATACCTGGCCCCAAACAGTATGGTCGTGCACATGTGTAAGTGGACACACCTAGGCTTAGGAGAGACGAGATAAGAGGGTGGCATCCTCCTGGTGAGGAGGGGGGGGGACTCAAATGGCTGTTTCCTTGCCTGCTGGTTTCCACTGCTCACTATTAAAAAATCCTGTGATGATGATGCCAGCATTCTTTTCCAAACTGCTAGAACCTAGAGTGAACCTATCCAGATTGGGATGGTTGCAAAATATGAAGTGACAGGGTTTAGTCTTCCCCATTTGAAACACGCTTAACATCAACAATACATAAGAAAATGAAATAATCTTTATGAGATAAGACAAAGGCAAAGAAAGTGATGTCGAGAGATGAGCATCAGACAGAAAAAGTAAGTAGTTGCAGGCAAGCAGGTCTGTGGACTGAAAGCAAGAGGATACCAGGGAGGTTCTCAGAGGGGCAGTGAGGGACACAGGAGCAGACAGAGAACCCTTCTCTGAGAGTGAGCCAGGGCAGCAGCGAGTGGGCGAGGGCTACTAAGCTAATTATTGAGCAAGCTGCAAGTGTCAAGGATTCACTCAATGGTGGAGGAAGAGCAAATGAGATCAAAGACACATATCATCAGTGCTCAGAGGGTCAACCTCACAGCCCGGCAGCTCACCAACAAGGCATGCCTCACCATCAAGAAGGATGAGACGGGTGCTGGTTTCAGCAGCACATATACTAAAATTGGAATGATACAGAAGAGGTTAGCATGGCCCCTGTGCAAGGATGACACACAAATTCATGATGCATTCCGTATTTTTATGTAGTGATTTAAAGAATTAAAAAAGAAAGGATGAGAACGGTGTGAACACAGTTCTGGTTCTGCTCAAAAACAAAAGCACGAAACAGCCAATTCTTTTTTTCAAGCAAATGAACCATGTTCCAGAACACAGCACAAGAATGTTTTGTAGTCTTTCTGTAGATAGTCAGAACAAAGTGAAATTTGAATGTATCAGAAAGTTGTGGTATATATACACAATAAAACATTATTCAACAATCAAGAGACAAATTTGATGCATTTGTGATACCATGGATGGACTTTGAAGGAATTATGTTAAAAGAAATAAGTCAGAAAGATAAAGAGAAACACTCAATGATCTTACCTGTATGCAGAATATAGGTAAAACAAACAAAAGGACAAGGAAAATTTAAACTAGCTGTTAGCAGAACTGAAGCATAGACCAAGAAAGGGGGTGGGGGATAGAATTGAGGGAACGATGGCCAGAAGAGATTAAGATGATGGTTCATGGGTGACAAGGTGGTGGGAGAACCTCCAGGTAGACAATGATGCAATATATATATATGTGTGTGTGTGTGTGTGTGTGTGTATGTATATGCATATATATGTGTGTATATATATATATATATATATATCTCATCCATGGAATTTACTATGATTATAGTTGCTTTGTTTGTATTTATAGACAATTGCTTGTATAGACAATTGCTGTATATGTATATATATGCAATAAATTTGAAAATAAAAACAGTTAAAGGAAAAAAAGTGAAATTTGCAATGTTTAGAATAAAATGAAATATGACCAATCTCTCAGAGTAAGAAACAAGAAAATTAATCAAATAAAACCAAACCAGGACTGGCAAATTCAAATTAGCAGGCAAGGATATTAAACATACTGTAGATATAAATCAAATATTAAAAAAGATAACTAGCAAGAGAGATGTCAAAGATACAAGCAATTGTCTATAAATATAAACAAAGCAGCTACAATCAAAGTAAATTCCATGGATGAGAATAATGACAGATTAGACATCAGAACAGTGAACCTGAAGTAACTAGAATAGAAAATAAGAAAGAACATCACAGAGAGAAAAAAAATTGAATATAAATACAGAGTAAGATCTATTTCAAGCAAAAGAAATGGAATGGCTAAAACTTCAGGGTGAGGAACAGGTACTAAAACAATACTGACCAAATTGTCTTGTGTTTTGTTTTGTTTTTAAATTTAACAAAAATTACAAACCCACAGCTCCAAAAAAGTTCAACTATGAATAAAAGCAAATAAATAAAGAAAAAATCATAAACATAAACAAAATCAGAGACATATGTACTGAGAATAAAGATAGGAATGATGGCAGATTTATAGGCACAATGTAAGTAAATAATAAAAACCAAAATAAATGCTAATTATCTTCACCTTATATCTGACACAGTTTATAAACACAGTCTCAAAATAGACTATAGGCCTCAATGTAAAATCCAAAACTAATGCCTCTAAGAGGAACACAAGAGAAAACTTTGTGACTAGGCACAGATTTCTTGGATGACACACTGTAAATAAAGCAGGAGCCATTAAAAACACACGCAGGCGCGCGCACATGCGCACACGCACATACAAATTTGGTGATTTCAAATTTAAAAATCCTCCTGTGAAACAGACTGGGATATTTGCATGTCACATACTTGAAAAAAGATTTGTATCTATGAAATAAAAGTTTTTGTAGGGAAAAATGACCTCAACAGAGTCTTCACAAACAATACTACTCACAGTTGACATGATCCTGTACAAAGAAGACCCTAGGGAAGTCACAGAGAAACCATTAAAACAAGTGATAAGTTGAGCTACGTTGCACAAAGCAAAGTCAATATACAACGCAATCAGTGACATGCCTAGGCACATACACCATAAAAAAATCAAGACTGAAATCATGAAAATATTTTACATAGCTATAAATTTAACAGAAAATGCAAATCACATATTAAAGACTGGAAAACATATCAGGAGAAAGTAAAGATAGGCACACCTATGTCCACGAATTACAACACAACAGTTACAGGAGGTGGACACTGCACCCCACACCGCCCCAGCCCAAGTACAACCAGGAGGACTGGATACCTCATACCCACATACAATATTCAGAGCAGCTTTGCCTGAATATTCAGAGCAGCTTTAGCAGCCACAAAGTGAAAAAAGCAAACAGCAGACGTGACATCCCACAGTGAGATGAATCCTGATGGCCATGAAAACATGAGTGGATAAGTAAACTCTGCTACAATAACACTACACTCAGTCAGAAAGTGAACTGAGACAGAGAAACTGACAATTGAGAAGGAAGCTGTACAGAAAGCCGCACAACTTTGGGTCCCACTTAGTGAAATGTGGAGAATAGGGGGTCCATGCAGAAAGCAAAGAGGAGCTGTGTGGATGCATGGAGCTGAACAGGGAAGAGCATTCCCTCTGCTCTGAAGGACGGCAGCACACATGGCTCATGCATCCCTGCTAAAGTTCATGTGACACTGATCAGTAAACAGAGATACAACTAAGCGAGGATGTCATTTTGCACCCTGTATGCTGGCAGGGTACAAATACAGTAAAATGGAAAAATAGGAAAGCTCAACAACACCTCAAGAAATTCAGGACTGCTCCAGAAGAAAAGTGAAACCTAAGGATAAGTAGGATTTGCCATGAGAAGACTGGGGGCAAAAAGAAATGATGAGAAAAGGTAAACCAGTTTGAGATCAGATCTGAGCCCAGACTAAAGCATAAACAGGGGCAATGCTAGGCTGCAGAAGCCTTTCCTGGACACAACACAAAGGACCTGGAAGATGGCAGTAGGACCTTGAAATAGCACTCAACTCGTTTTTATTTTTAGTAAAAAGGCAGATGCAAATGGAAAATGTTTTGGTAAACCACTTTGTAAAAACCATAAAAATCAAAAATTCAATTTACTAAAAGAAAATTTTAAAACAGTAAATTCTCTTGCAAACAGATCTCCATTTAATGAACAGGATTATCAAGAGGAGGGCTCATCCTTCCTGGCAAACAATCTGAACTCAGTTCATCAGTCTGAGAATAAGTGAACACCAAACACATCAGTTAGGGGGAGATAATTCAAAAATAGAAAAGAACTCATGCATGTGCACTGTCACAAACACAAAACAGTCACATAACTTTAAAAATCTTTCCAACAAATAAATGAGTAAGAGATATGCTTCAAAATAACCAAAATATAATATCTACTATGCACTACATTTCTCTTCTCCGTAAGCATAAACAGTTGATTATACATTAATATTTTACCACGGTCAATGAGTTTTGGTCTCCGTTTTGCTTTGGGAAAATGAAAAAGGAAGGTGACAAAATATTGTTTATCTAATTTCTATAGTTTGGAACATAATGCTTTCTCTCTCCAGTCTCTTATTCTCATATTAATTTAATTTCCTTTCCCAACAGTATTAAAGGAAAAATAACCGTTCCTGTTATTTGGGGTTTTACTCCCCAAATAAGATACTACTAATCGTGCCTGTTATACTTCTAGCCATGACAAAACACCACAGCACTCCCAGACACACTTATTCTTTAAAAAACATGATGATTTAAACTGAAATTATTCAGTAAAGAATTTTGAAATTTCTGACAGCCTGGAAGAATAAACCGGTGAAAATTTTTCAGACATCTCTGCTTCATTTTTTCCCATTTCTTTCATGGCATGCTTCAGACAACTAGGCCAGCACAGAATCCAGCAGGAAAGTGTTTGTTAGTATAATCGCTTAGGAGGAAAAACACACCCAATGATCAGTAATAACTGCAGCACTTGGACAAACATGGCACCACAGTTCTAAGAAATATAGACCGTATTCAAGACCTATGGATAAAGTGGTGCTTTCTGGCATAAAGGTGTTGAGGGGAGTAGGGGGAGGTCTTAAAAAGATGAGACAGGCAAATTGAGGTAATCCAGGGTGGCCTGGGCGAGGACGAAGCAGAAGACCTGGCCATGCACAGCTCTCCATTCTCACGGCTCTGTGCAATATTTTCCGAAGTAAAATTGACTGAGATGGAAGCTATTTTGCATGGTACAGTGGCGATGGCTAACAAATGAGAGTTTTGTGGGCTGCATGTTAGTCCCCTGCCTCATCTGCCACCCCTAATGACAGCAGCCACCTGCTGTTTTATTGTCACAGCTGGAACCAGTTCACACTCCTTGGTGCTGAGCTCTGCCCATGAGCACCAAGCTCTCGCCTCGCCTCATTACTTTGATGAACTTTTTATGGTCAGCACCCATGAAGACCTCATCTAGGACTATGCGACACAGACTGGCTTCGGGGAGCTCTTCCAGCTCTGCAAGGTGATGATGCACAGGGACCCAAGGCTGCCCGTGTCTGTCAGCTAGCACAGAAGAGACAGTGCTATACTCATGACAGGGCCCACAACAGGTAAAAGCGCCATGAAATCCTCATGCTTACTAATGGACTTTCCTGCTCACTGCAATGTAAAAATCATAAGAATCTTTCATAATGAAGCTTTTTAATGGTACATGATATTATAGAGAGCCTAATGTACTGTTTATGATTACTGTCATAAAATTAAAATTCTTTTCATTTTCTATAGATTGGAAAACAAACTTCTTCCTTTTGCTTTTAAAGTGCAAAGGGATAAAACTGAAGCAAATTCAAAATCCTACTTGTATCAATAAACTATTTCAGACTAAAATTCTGTAAGCTGATTACTGTTTTTCCTATTGAAAAAATACAACAATGAAATGACACCTGATGCTGAGTCGCCCCTGCCACGTCTCACTACGGGGTCCAGAAGGGAGTGTCATGACAGAAGAGCAGGACCTGAAGGAATGACTCTGATAAAAGCCGGCCAAACGCACAGACATCCCCACAGAGCTCACTATGTCTTCATGGGAGGCGCTGAGCTAATATTGGAAAGCTAACACCGAAAAAACAAAATGGGTAACCTCTGAAAATTCATTGTATGGAAATCACTGAAGATAATTTTCATTACTTATGAGTCTTTATTCTTTATAATATTGACTCATGTCTGAGAAAATAAGTTTCACCAAGCAAAAGAAATTCCTTACAGCATTAAAGTATCTCGACATAGTTCCACAGCCATGAACTAAAATATTAAATGAATTAAAATACTGAAATGTAACAAAGTAACTTTTTTAGTTTTCTAGTGCTAAAAGCTGTTAAGTATTTACTCAGAGACCTACAAATGGCAAGTTGAAGGATCACTGTAATGGCAGGCATCAATATCAGATTTTACAGTTCCACTTAAAATGTGTATACAAAGTTAAGAAGTAACTTCTTTTATCTTTCTCATCAAAGCAGATGTCTTCTACTTATCTCAGTTCCACTCATTTCTCCATTCCATACATGACAGATATTCAAAATCTGGGTATTTTGAGTTAAAGGAGAGAAGGTGAACGTCACCTTTGCTCCAAACCAGGGATGCTGTTCCAAGAAGCCGAATAGCCCAACCAGGGCTTGTTACAGATGTTGCACTGCCCCACAATAATTTTAAAATATCAGAATTTTTACATTAAAAAAAAAACTCGCAGAGGTATTCTTAGATAGCTTCCTGGAATACGTAAGCTTTTTTTTAAAAAAAAAAAAACAATTACTAGCTTAAAAAGCACTTGTAATTACTACATATTGGCAAAATAATCTCTATATCATTTTTAATCAAACAAGTAATTTTGTAATTAAGAATCATAAAGATTAACATTAAAGAAGATGTTCTTTGTCAGATGAACATGATAACTGAGACACTATAGAAACATCCACAGAAGATGCTCTTTGCATTTTTATTTTGCTTAAATTTAGAACTAATTATGAGTATAATGACATATATACACTCATATGTGCATAAGTGCCCTATCTATATAAGACAAATCATTTATTTTTAATTCTACTGAACTTATTTTCCATCAGCAATTTAACATGTAAAACTTAGAGTTTGTAAAATCTAACTTAAAAAAAAACACTCATGGCTGCAGGTTATGACATTTAATTTTATATCAATCAACTAAGTATGAGAAAATAATTCATCCAATTTCACACATTCTCCTTTCCTCAGGCAAACATTCTTTACATTGTAATAAACATATTCCTTGTTAGGGACCCTAGAAGCTCCCTTCAGAAAATGGGGGTGCTGGCTACCTTAAATCAAGTAGATGAGTAGTTAGCAGCTCATGATTATTTCACTAAGAAAGAATTTTAAAAAGATAAAGGAACTGGGCTATCATACCAACAGAATGAAAAGGCCTACAAAAGGGGTCTTAAGAAAAGTACACCTTTTGTCCAGTTCTGTACTCACTGGGATATGGAGCAGCTGATAAATAAGAATCACACAAGAAAATCCAAGCATTGAGAAAAGGACACACTCAGCACAGGAGCCAGACCACAGACAGCAGAAACCTCAGCTGGAACTACAGTCAGAGCCAAGTAACACAGAACTCCAGACAGGTTACCCAAACCAGCACACAACTGGAATGTCCTCTACTTTAAATGCTTGCTTACAAGTGACTTATATGCCTCACAGACACTCAACGGCACCAGCCCTTTTCTCCCCCAAAGGAGCTGGTGGAAAATGTATGCTGAAGTAGTTAACAGAAAACAAGTATGTGAGTTCTGTTACTAAAAGCAAACACCGGCAGAAACAAACCAGCATAGTTTTAAGCAAAGCAAAAACTCTCTGACTCAGGACATCAAATAATTATGTCTGGAAATACCAGAAGAACAAGATAACCCAAAAATAAATAAATAAATAAATAAAAATTAAAAAATTTAAAAAATTCTTGCATTTTAACAGCATTTAAAGTCTACAGCTTAATCCTAAATTCTTTATATCTGATGTGTACAATAAGCCTGTGAGCTTATGAGTGTTCTTTATATTGGCCCATGAAGAAGTCAGCAATCTCTAGCCCCTTTTTGTCTAAATGAGATGAATTTCCGTGTAGACTTACTTTTCATAAACCACTAAAACCACCATCTCTAAACAACACAGACATATCCAAAAGGACACAGTCATTCCACATTGCCTGGAGAGGTCTCTTCCAGTCATTTCATGTGTGTACAGTTATGGTTCTCCACAGCAGTAAAAAGATAAATGTTTATTTCACAGCCCACCCGCCCATCCCCCACCCCCACTCAGAAACCGAAGCCTAAGCTCATCGGATGTTTGACTGTGGAGCCACTGGGAGGTGATCGGGTCATGAAAAGGGAGCCACCTGAACGGAACCTGTTCTCCTCTCAGCTCCCCCACACTGCTGAGCTCCCTGGCCTTCCAGCCACAAGAGGAAGCCTCAAGATGGGCATTGGAGTCACAAAGGAAGGTCCAGTCAGTCAGCAAACCTGCAGGCCTGGATGAATCAGGAGAAGCATTAGCCATAAAAATGGAGTCTGCAGACAGACAGACACACACATACACACATACACACATACACACACACACACACACACACACACACACACACACACATTGCCTGGACTGTGATATTCTGCTATGTGGTTCAAACAGCAGGCAATAAAGTCTCTTGTTACTGTGCTACCTTTTAAAACTGATAATAAAAACTGTCTTCTCCACATACTATTTGATATCAACCAAAGAATATATGTAATGTCTGTGTGGGTATAAAGTGTAATATAAAGCTATCTGCACTTTTTTTCCTAATCTCACTTCACTGAATACTCTGAAATTAGTATATGCTGAACAATATTATCATTCCTTCACTTGACTTTATACATTCACTACATATACCATAGCCTTAAATAGCATAAATATGCTATAATGTAGCATTACAACTGTATATACAATATATGCCATAAGTTATATTTTATCATTTATATAGTAATATCTATATGTCAGTTATGTATTACTTATGATGTTATATAAACAATCATATAACATTTTATCAAGTTATTATAAAATAATAAATAATATTGTTTAGTTTAAGTTATTTTCAAGCTTTTCAAAAATGATATGTGGGTGGTAAGTCACCAAACATTTACATCATTTTCAATTTACTAGTTTCTACCACAACAAAAATTTCTGCATTAAATGTGTCAACTTGTAAGTGCTTCCATCTTGATCACTGTCTTATGTTCTCCCCTCCAAATGCTTCTTATGAGACATAAATGTTGCTTCTATTACTCAAGCTTGAATACATTTATTCAAAGTCAACAACATATCAAGAACTAATTAAACCCATGTGAAGTACTAGAAACATATAGAAAAGTCCATTTGAGACTTGAACGAATGCCTTTCCTCCCCCTCCAAGTCAGAGCTGAGCACACAGTGAGAAAACTGTTTCATTTAGACAGCAGCAGGAGGCCCACCCAGACCCCACACTGCCCTTTGAGAGAGTGAACTATCTAACCCTTCTCAGCAGGGAGGCCACAGGTCTCCTCCACACAACACACAGGGAAGCTGGAAGGTAGGCAGAGCAGGCACCTGCCTGGGAAGCTGGAGAAAGCAATACAGCAGCAACTTGAGCCATGACTACAGGAAACAACTGCAACACCAGAGGAGATAAAAACCAATTCCCCAAACTACACTTTTCCTCAAAATCCTATTCTAGCTGCAAATCTGAAATTAAAAAGAAAGTACATGTCTTCTATTAAATGAAAAAATCCCAGCCAGTTCTCTACAACCCTATCTGCTGCAAAAGGAAAAGTTTGGCATTTAAACGTCCAGTGAAAAAAGCTTCATGCCACTGTTAATGCCACCACCACCACTAAGCTGACCACACATCCACAGGACAGCACCTGGTAGCACCATCACCATGGGGTGATTTGGTCTCAATGTCACTACACCCAGCCAGCCAGCTGGCACAAGTAGGCAGAACACTTTTGTATCAATTTTCAGATTAAAAGGAAAGAATATAAAGTAAAATGGAAGTCCCTGAAAAAGATAGCTAGCCCTTACTGTTTATTTGTACTCTTCCCAAATAATTGAGCACTTTATAATCAATTAAGGAATGAAAAATCACAATAGTTTTGATGTCTTCATAAATAAAAATGAATACGATCATCCAAACCCACTGAGACACTTAAATACATTGACAAAAAGTTGTACAAATTCTTATTACTGCATTTCTATGAAAAAAAAATTATTTACTTTCCTTTGCACAATGTAGTCTGAAAAATATTTGTATACACATTGTTACAAAATTTTAACTTATAAACAGACAGCTTGGTTTAGTAAAAGAGACCTGTATCTAAGAATATGAAAAAATGCTCAACATCACTAATAATCAAGGAAATGCACATCAAAACCACAACGAAATACCATCTTAAGACTAGTAAGAATGGCCCATATCAAAACAACCCAGGTAACAACAAATGCTGGCGTGGATGTGGAGAGAGAGGGACACTTTTACACTACTGGTGGGAATGCAAACTGGTCCAGCCATTATTGAAAGCTGTGTAGAGGACCCTTAAACTACTGAAAATGGAACTCCCATTTAATCCTGCAATCCCACTGCTAGGAATATACCCAAAGGTTACAAAAACTCTAATCTAAAAAGACACCTGTATCCGAATGTTCACTGCAGCACTATTTACAACAGCCAGGATATGGAAGCAACCCAAATGCCCCCCAAAATAGAGGAATGGTACAGAAAATGGTGGTATATGGACACAATGGAATACTATTCATCAATCAAAAAAGACAAACATGTCATTCACAGCAACATGGCTAGAGCTAGATGGAATCATGCTTCAAGAAATAAGCCAGAAAGAAAAAGAGAAATACAGGATGGTCTCACTTATATAAGGGAAAAAGGGAATGCAAACAGACAAGAAAAATTTAAAACTAACTGAGCACTAGAGTAGAACTAGAGAGGGGGAGGGAGAAAGCGGGAATAGAAGCAGGCCAAAAGACTAACACAATAGTTCACAGTAATAAGGTGAAGGGAGAACCTTTGGGTAGATAAAACAATGTAAAATAAAACAAATAATAAAAAAAATTTTTAAAGAAAAGAAAGAAATCTGTATCTTCATGACAGCTTAAATTTAAACCTGTTATTGAGGGCAGGGCATGGTAGCGCATGCCTGTAAGCGGCAGCCTATGAAGCCATGGCAGGGACCAGGGATCATAGTTTGAGTCCTGCCTGGGGCAACGTAGTGAGACCTAGTCCCAAAAAAAAGCTGGGCAAGGTGGCACGCACCTGTAATCCCAGCTGAGAAGCTGAAGCTGGGGTTGCTTGAGTCTGTGGTACCACAGGCAACATGAGCCTGCAGTTCCATGGGCAAAAACAGCAAGATCTAGTCTCAAAAAAAAAAAAACTGTTATTGAGAAAAATTGAAGGGCAGTTACAAGTCTACCATAAAAACGATAACCCTATATTGTATTTTGCTTAGAGAGAACAAAAGAAAAACTTTTTAGAACAACAATTTGGGAAACAATTACTGTTTTCAATATGATGTCAGATATGAATGTAGACAAAATGGAGTGTTTAGTAATTATAAAATATATAGATATAGTTCAGTGTGTATGGAAGTAACTAGAAATCTACCATAATTATCGCTGTGAGATTAAGACCGTGCTAGAATTTATTTAGGCTTTTCTGTAATTTCCAAAATAGCCTACAAATAATGTCTTAATAATCTGGAAGCTCTAATAAATACAGGAAAGTAAATTTTTTTGATAAGTAAATTTTCCCATGTTGGTGGGACCAAAATAAAAGAAAAGCTTACAATGGAAGAACAAAATTCATGGGCCAGGCAGGAAGGAGGCCAGACTCCAAAACCCTCTGGCCCCTCCGAGTCAGGTCAGTAGCTTGTACCCAGCTCCACTGCCGCCACCCCCACAGCCACAATGTGCTATGTCACACCCAGAACTGGAAATATAGAGAGGAATAAAACAACCAACTCTCTGGGGAAGCTCATAGCCTAATAAGGGAAGACAGATCATAAAAACTGGGGGATCACTTAGCAAAGTAGGTGACCAATAAGGAAGACTTTTCCAGAAATACTACATTAATTAATTAATTGCAAGTATTAAGTTATTGCCTGAAGGTCAAGAAAATCAGTATTTCCAGTCAGTGGTTAACCATCAAACTCCATGATATAAAACAACTGGAGAATCAAAATTGAAGGTGACACATCAGAACCTCGTGACAATAGTAAATGCCTTGTGCAGTGCATGTTATAATTTAGTATACAATACATACATCACTCTTATTCTGAGTATCAATTCTGAGGTACATCATTGACTTAAAACAGCTTTCAAAAGTGAATAGAAAGTAAATCAATGGCCCAATTAGTTCTGAATACATCACAATGTCAGAAATATTAAAAAATTAAGAGTGTATAAGCAGCAAGCAGGTAATAAATCATAATATACCTTTTCTTTTAGAGGTAACAGATAATACATAAACATCTAAGAAAATAAAATGTTCCAGATAAAGGCAGAAGTGATATAGTAAAACTTCTTTCACAACATATTAGATTGCAAGAAGTTGTTTCCTTTAAAAATAACCTGTATGAATACCAATTAGGGAACTTCACAGATCTTAAAACAATGACAACTCATTAGGATTTTATCACTACCAATCCTAAAAGGGAATGTTATGTACTTCAAAGAAATCTTACAATGGTAAATATATTTAATACTCACAGAAACTACTTTTTTATAAATAGGAAAGCTTCATATAATCATCCATTAGTTTACATCTAAAGAGAAAAAAACAAATCATGAAATGACAGTAACTGACAGGGATACCCTGTCCAGTGTGCGCGCACACACCTTTGATCTAATGAATAAATCCTAACATACTGCACACATTCTGCCACGAGCTGAGTATTAGGAATAAAAGAAATTTAGTGGTATCATTTTTCTTCTCAACATATTTTCCTACTTGGGCATATCACTCTCTTCCACAGTTTCACCAAGTGTATAAAGGATGACACTTAAATAAATGTTTACCTGTATATACCGACAGACAGCCATATTTGATGCCCAATAGTTTTCCAAACTCTAAACCCATTTCCAGCTGCCTACCATACAGCCACCTAGAGAACCCCTGCTCATTTTAAACTCGGCATTGTTGTAACTGCATGTGTTATATTCTCTCAAACACTGCAGACTCTGATGCCTGCAACCTGCTGCTTCTCCAATATTCTTTACCTTGGCAAACAGAACACCAATTTCTAGTTAGTCACCTAAGTTACAGAGCTAATGACTCACACTCATGTCTCTACTCACACTCAGAGCTCTACCTTCACCTGCATCCAACTCAGGATGAAGCTGCTTGCCACCCAACCTCTCCCCACGTCCACCCTATACCCTCCCATGGTGTTTCCTAGTCTGTTTTCAGAATATCTAAAATAAAGGTACTAATTGGCCTCAATATCTGCAAGAATCCAAATTTCAATCACTAACTGAATACATGCTGAAGACACGCTACGTATATCCACATTAATTTTTATCTAATTCAAAGCACTTATGAGATAGGCACAGGGGCTAGCCAGGCAAGACAGTAAGGCACAAGGATGAAGTTACTCTGTTCTTTCAGTAGAAAAACCTACAATGACAGACAAAGAGAATTTTGTAGCTACATATTACAAGGAAAAAAGAAAAAAATTAATAGCCTCTCACTTCATCATTGAGTGCAAAAATGATCATTCTTATTTTTGAATTCTAATTTTAGTCTACATAAAAGAGCAGAGTGCTGCATTAATACTGAAAATAGGACACTGGATGATTGAGGCTACCTCTCAAAAATACTACTTTGTACTAAACCAAAAAAGCAAAATCAACAATCTCCTGTGTCTCAGCTTAACCAAGGTACTGGACTCATCACTACTTCTTACCAACTGACTCAGTAGGACAGGCACTGGATGGGACGGACTGCCAGGTGAAGACATCAGTTATACAGCATAGCAGACCTGAAAGTGGCTCAGTGAGTAAATCCTGAGTGTTCACACTGCCTAGCAGGAGAGGGGACAGGACTTATATTAGACTGCTTTATCGCAGACACAAAACATGGTGCTGGTACCTCCAGACCAACACCAGCCTCATGCTACATATCAAGTATACATCAGTTAAGTGTCTTCAGAAAGAAAAACATGATTAGCAATTCCAGACTGATTTTTAGGCAGTACTGTCTTGTTACACTTAAGAAAATCTAACCTATTAAACATTAAATAGGAAGGAGAAAAGATGGGACTCTTCTTGCAGTAGTTCCTTAGTCAATAACATGTTCTCATTTCTCCTCAGCTACTTTAAGACTTCCAACTGTCTTCTTTGTTAACAGAACTTTAGAAAGAAGGGTAAAGAATAAAAATCGAAGTTTTCATCACCATAAATGGCCAGTGAGCTAACAATACCACTTTATAATCAGCCCACAACATCACTCACCCTGAGCACGCAATTCAGAAACCCTTCATTGGTCACCCCAGCTTCACCCCAGGGAGTAGAATTTCAGACAAGAACTGCACTGCTAAACATTTCCACATCATAGGTTTCCACCAGGAAGTCTACAGAGGAGGTAACACAGGTCCCAGTGGGCAGTTTATTTAGACAGAATCAAAGATTCTAGGGTTTACAAGTTGTATCTCTGTCTTCATACTAAGGGGTATTCTTCATGATTACAGAGATCAAGGTGTGTTAGTTGAACATCTAGGGAACTTGCTATCACTGGAAAGACACAATCAGATGTGGTAAATTTATCTATAAACACATACACATATATAAGCAAGTGTGTGTGAGAGAGCGAGAGAGAAAAAGTGAGACATGAAAATCAGATATAAATATTAAATTTAAAGATAGTCATGTCGGGAAGAACTTAAACTCTGGGGCAGTAATATGACTACACTGTTCAGATCTGATAAAATGATTAAAGATAACTGAAAACACTTAAACTGATAACTAAGTTCAAGGACTACTGTATATAACGAAAATCATAGAGAAGTACTAGGAACACAGACCACACACACTGTCTACTTTAGCAAGACCTGTCAAGTGTCAGGAAAGCCATGTGGGAAGTCAGGTTATAAAGAAAGGGTGAATTCATGAGAAGACAGGCAGCTTTCTCCTCAGGGTGATGGAAGTACTCACACTAAGGGCTCTCATCCAGATTGTCCTGTCATTGCTGCGAAAATTCTTTCTTTGTGGCTGACGTGACTCTATATCTGACTTGTACCATCACCCTTTGATTAACAGCATCCTTATTCAGAGAGGCTACAGTTCGAATCAGTTGTCCCAACAGTCATTCATGACATCCTAGTCCAGGTTAAATAAAATAGTCACCTGAATTAAATTCCCAAGCTTTCTTAGATTGGCTGAGAATTATAAGGCTAATCAAATTATTTTGGTGCCTAACAAATGTTCATTCATATGTCTTTGCATATATATTCCTTTACACATACACATAGATTCATACACATATTTATACACATCTATGTAAAAAGTTTCCAGCCTGTAATTTTCTCAAATGACTTACTGCCTATAACCTGACACAATGCAGAGGGGACTTCCCCCCAGCCTCCCAGAGTGCAAGAGTCACTCAGCTGTCACCTGACCTGATCAGCCTCCTGCCACAAACCTGCTCGCCATCTACTGCTAGTAAGCAGAAACTGATGTCTGCCCAGTTTCCAGAAACAATAGAGTGATAGTGACAACCTGGCACAGAGTTGATTCAAGAAGCAAAACACCACCACATTTGCACTATGTAAGAGGCCAAGAGATATCCTGGGGTAATGACTTCATGCTGGTACTGAGGGAGGGGGCTAAGGTTACTATAGGAAACCCAGACTAGGCTCCAGTAACTGTTCCTCCCCCATCTACCCCACACCCTCAAGTAGGAAAATCTAAGCTTTGTCTGTGGTGATGCATCAGGGACAAGAAGGAGAATTAAGATGTCAGTCCAAGTGGTAGGCCTGAATCAAGTTCCTGAGGATGCTCTCCCCAGGTCCCAACTTCTTGGCCTGAATGCCAACCCTGCAGCTGGTGGCATGCACTAGTGAAGTCATCTTTAACCCAGCCACAAGCCTCACACCACCTGGGAGAGGGACAGGGGCCAGAGTGCTATCCTCTCAACTCTCAAGACCAGACCTGTGGGGCAGAAAGTGCTGGTGGCAAGTGCTAAAGGAAGTCCAGGTGCATGCACCATGAAAAGTAAGGGTTCATCCCGAAAAAGATCAGGTCTCAAATCCTGGAACTTGAAAGGGAATGTCCACAGAGCTTCATCCAACTAAGTTAAGGATGCAAAAGCAGAAAGATTTAGCTGGGCTATCAGAGCCCAGTAACAGTCACGAGTGCCCTTCAAGAGAGGCAGCAGAGACAGATGCGACACACATAGGAAGGGGAGCCCGGGATGTAGGGACTGAGTGACGAGGACATAACTTGGATTGCCAGCAGTCACCAAACCCGGCAAAAGGCAGAAAACAAACTCCTCTCTGTAGCCTTTAAAGCAGGTACCCCGGCCAATGCTGGAAACTTTGGCCCAGAGATCCTGAATGCCTGGTGTGGAGTCTTTGAGAACTATGAGAAAATATATTTCTGTTGCTTTAGACTACCAAGTTCTGTGGTAATTTGAGAGAGAAGACATGGGAAACTAACATAGCATTATTTCCTACCTTGCGAAGAATATTTATAAGACAAATTCTAAACTGAAGCTTTATATATAAAGTATCATAACACAGTGTAGACTTAAAAATCCTTATTGATATTTTGGCCATACAACTCTTTGTTGGTACAGAATTCCTTTCATGCAAATCTTAGAATATCATAAAAGTGAGTCTTTTAAGCCTTCACATTTCTTTTTTTTTTTTCACTTTTATGGTTTTTTAATTGGTATGAGTCTTCCTCTAAAGTCTACTTTAATTCATTAAGTGAGATTAGTGAACACTCGGCCACGTTCTTCCTTTCAGAAAACTCAGCCTCACTTCAGCGCGTCAGTGGAAGCATGCCATCCATCTCTTCAAGCTAAGCTGGAGATGAGCTTTCCAAAATAAAGGCAGATGGGGTCTAAAACTCACAATACCATCTGAAAGGAAGGTACCTATATCATTAAACACCTGCCTCCCCATTACTTACAACAGGGCTGCCATCAAGTCATTATGTCTAGCCACAGAGCCCCAGGAATGAGAGCTAAAAGAAGCAAGGCCTCACAATTTAACAAGTTATCTATAGAGTGCTGGCCCCTTTTTCCTCCTCGCTAGGTACTTGCTTTAGAATCTGGAGAGGAGAGTATGTCACTAAGTAGGAGAAGACATTACTAACAATAGAAGAGTAGAAGTCCTAAGCATTTCCTTTCAGAGCATTCTAAATACAAATAGTCAAACCTAATGTTTATTAACTGATGTATACAATAACAATCAATTCTTTACCAACAGAAAGCATTCATCAGGGAAATCAGACATTTGTGGGAAGAGGAAAATTGGTGGCACTAAAGAAATTTGAAGCAAATAGCTCCAAATACTGAGATGTTAAAAGGCTTCCACTAAAATAACCCTGACTTTTCTATTAATCTCATTGAATTGCAGCAAAAGACTCAAGATTCCAAGGCCAGGATAAAATTCCAAACTGAAAAGAATTCATGAAATTAAACATTATATACGATTGACTTGTTTTGCAGTCAATCTAAATAAATGCAATGAAACGTGTGCTATACACCAAAATGACAAAGAATAGATGCCTCAAAATTCAAGGGAGTTACTGATACTTTCAAATTAAAGGGGCCATGCAAATATTGGGCTTTTCTATTACTGCTCAATGAAGAGATGAGTTACATCAAATACTTCACTCAGAAAAGTTGATATAGCTTTTCTAGTCTCCTTAAAATAATGTGACTCCTATGGCACGCCTAGAAAGGGGTTTAAAAATATCACAGTCCTTCAGCCAGCGCCCCACTAGTGGAGAAGGTGTGCTGCTCTCCTCACACATGAGCGAGCAGGACTAAGCGCACGCCCAACATCTTTCTTCCCAGAGCACACCTGGAAGGTCTCAGCCCCCAAAGAGTGACTTCCATCAAACCTCCAGTGCTGACCCAGTCACAATCCTCAATCCTACAAAGTGCTCTGGTCCTTATTTTCAAAAATGTAATTAATTTTCAAAGATATTCAGTACGTTATCAAAAAATTCAATATAAAATAAAGATTCCGAAATAAATTTGTCTTCTTGGTTTAGAAAGTCACCACTGAATTCTGTAAATAAATATATTTAAGTACTCTCAAATGTAACAATACATAGCAAACTATCTTCTATCACTCATAACTTACATTATAAATGCCTATAATTTTACTAGGATGCTCTTAAATCTAGATATGTAGCACTACCTGATAATGTAAAAATCAGTATTACAGCACTCACTGCAAATATGGTAGATATACACAATGAAATACCATAACAATAGGCTATTTAAAAAAAATGAAAGAAAATAACAACCTTGCCATTTATGACAACATGTATGGAATTGGAGGGAATTATGTTAAGCAAAATAAGTGAGAAGAAAGATAGTAGATGATTTCACATGTATATGGAACAGAGAGAAGTAAGACAAAGGGTCAGACAAAACTAAATCCAAAGAAACCATAGAAATCATGGTAAAGTTGAGAGTCACAGAGGGAAAGGGTGGGGAGTAATGGTGGAGGGGGCCCAATGGACTGAGTGGAGGACTATGGGTATCTTAGAGGTGAGTGTGGTGTGATACATATGCTTCCAGGTATATAAACCTATACACAGCATTGTAAACCAGTGCTACCTCAATAAAGAATTCCCCAAAAAAGTAGTATTATCCCAAAAACCATGCTTCAAAAAATTGTGATACTTTGAAAATATATACCTAAATGTCTGTGAGTACACACATGATGCACACAAGGGAAAGTGCATCTCATACACTCATTCACACATTCAGCTCTGTTCAAACTGTATACCTAAAGCTTTGTATGAAAAAGTATGATAGTCCTCTATGGCAATAACCAACAACAAATTAATTTTTCATTCTTACAGATAACAAATAATGATGATTGCTTAATGTGTATGTACATATAAATGTATAATTATGTATTGATTAGTTTAGCTTTTAGCAAAACACAAGAGTATATTGCATTTCTCCAGTGCAAGATAGTATTTTTAAAAATTATACCAACAGACTATTAGCATTGGGTGAATTTATTTTCCCCAACAGTGCTAAAGATATGCAAAAATTTTATTCTTTAGAGTTGCATAGTAAATGATTAACACCAGCTCTGCTCATTATCTCGCTTAACAAAACTTCTCTAAAAACAAATAAATCAAAAATGCCTCCAACATTCCTGAATAAATAAATTACAGACCTATTCAGTGGCAGCAATGATATTTTAAAAAGCTTGTGCAAGCTCAATGTACAATTTTATTACAAAACCACATTTGATAAAAGAAAAAACTGTCTACTTTTTCATTCTCTGCTTAGTTTTACTAACAGGGATGGCTTCTTAAAGATGAACAAACTTTATAATAGCAACATATCTAGGAAGTGTTAACCCTGGGTTCCAACAGATTATAGTCACTGTTAATTAAGAGCTGATACTTCTCCTAAAGAAACTTTTAGGAATCAAAAGTATTTTTCTATTATAACGGCAATGTGAGGAAAATGACAGGTTACAGAACCATCATCATACAGTCTAGGGCCCATAAATATGAGAATTTGTATGGTGGGAAACAACTCTTGCCTTTAAAAATATGTATTTAGATAAGTGACAGAATTATTTTTAATTTTATTTCTGGCCCCAGAACTTCTGCACTAAGAAAACACCATAAAAACGACGACAAAGGCATCCTGTGTGTCCTGGTTTTCAGTAAAAACAGGCATTATATAACAACTATACCTATCCATTACTTTTTTTTTTTAATTCAGTACAGAAATAGTACTAATTAAGAATAAATGTTAAGAGGGGGAAATTAATGAAGTGATGAAATTGCATTATTTTAAAGTGAAAATCAATGTATTTTAAGATTCAATAAAGCTCAGTAGGTGGTAAGTCTACAGTGCAGTAAAACTGTAAGCCAAATCTAAAACTAAAGCTCCAACAACTTAATCTGTATTTTACTCAAACTACCACAAAAAAAAAAAAAAAACTGTTTTCCTTTACCACTGACAACAGTTGTAACACAAGGAGATCTAGTACAAAATTATTCTAATATAACCACTAAAAACTATTCTTCAAAATTATTATACTTAGATTCTTTCTATTTTAAAAAGCACCCATACACACAATTCCGTTCAAAACTCAGTAAGGTCCCCTACTGCTATAGCCTGAAAGATTTTTCTTGGAATTTAAAAAAAAAAAAAAAAGGCATGTAAATTAAGGTGACTGAAACATGCTTTCATCTCACAGAGTAATATGGTAGCTATTCATCACCTAAAGTCATAAAACACTAGGTCTTGTCCTTAGCATATTCTAATGAAGCCTATCATGCAAATGAGAGTGACCTTTTCCTTGCATTCTGCAAGTTCACATTTATCCCAGGAGTACATAGAGTTTGCCAATACAAACTAGCCAAAGACTGGTAATTACTGTAATCAATTAGTAGTTAGTGTCGTTCTGCTCATTTTCAGCTAATGTCAACTAAGCCATTTTTGAAAGAGCCACCCTTGACAACAGCTTTTTTGTTGCTGTTCTTAAAATGGGGGTAATAAGGAAATAAAAAGATGAAACCATGCAAACTTTCCAATATGGCTGTAAGGTCTGTCCTTCCAGATGAGGTGAAGATTCCAGACAAGGCCTGAAAGTTTATAATGGACAAAGACTCTGGGGCAAAGTTGTATATCCTTAAAATGACATTGAAGTTTCCTGCCCATACAATTAAACATTAATATTTAAATATTTAAATGAAGGACACTCTCCTGTGCAGCAGTTCAGACTTGGTGGAACTTGGGCACTTTTCGCCACGGTTGAGTAAACAGGCCATACCCTCTGCTCAGGAACGGTCTATTCTGTCGACAGTTATGGATAGGAAACATTACGGCAGCCAGTAATTAAAGTAAAAACTAATACTGTCTCAGAGATGGGGAATTTTGTAAAGGAAAATCATTTATCATGGCTTACAGTTCTCACCACTGAAATGAATTATCTTTTCTGTTAGCACATATCCATTTTAAGGCAGCATGTTTACTAAACTGAAATGAGCCCACTGGCCGTTGTTAATTGCACGAGCTGGTAGACAGAATAAAAAGGGAGCAGGTCACAGAGCGTGTTCACACACACTACACAACATAAAATCTTGGACTCTAAACATGGGTATCCAGAAACAAATACCAGTTTAAATTAAAGGCTGTTATATCACAAGAAAACCACACTTAATAAAAAAATTCTACAGGATTTCCCCTTAATATGACTGCTCTTAAATCTTTCACAAAGGACTGAAGGAAAGTCTTCCAAAAAGGACTAAAAGAAAACACCTTTGTTGTCACTAGTTACTACAGAAAAATGTTAATTTCACATCAACTCACACCCTATCGCTGAACCTGGCCAACATGTGAAGGACAATATATTCAACACTGTTATGAAAATTTATGAGGAAAAAGAGATCATTCCTACACTAAGAAGAAAATGAGCCCAAAAAAGGAAACAATACTATCACGATGAGTATTTCCACTTTGATTTCTAACTCAAGCAAACAAAACAACTAAATGCCACTGTGTTTGTCCATGTCAGACCTGGACACCCAAAGGTGCATCACCCTTAAACGTGGACATTCCGTCTTTTATAAACTTGCATCTCTACCTACAAGCAAATTGTTGATTTCAAATAAAGACAATACACTTTAAAAGAGTAAATCCAGAGTCAATAAAAACACACATATAAAAGTGTGTGTGCATTTACTCTCACCACAAAAGTAGGTGAAAACCAGAATGGTAAACACAGGGAAGACACATAACCACCTTCCAGTTCCTTCCTTCAGCAGCTTTGTGCCCTTGGGCCTGAAAATGCTGCATTTAAATATGTGAAAACACCAAGGAGTTGCCATCTCTCTTGAAATCAAAAGCTATTAGAAAAGATGAAGTGCCTAGGAAACCTGATTTATTTCTTTAAACCTATAGTCCATGTGTGGAATCAACACGTCAAAACCCAAGACAAAGAATGGGAAGCCAGGCTTGAAACACGCAGAGTGATGGAACTGCTGATCATTCCACAGCTGTATGGATGTGGTGTCTCCCTTCTCAAGCTCCTGCATGACTATGAGGTTTGCAGGGCATGGGGAGGTGGAAACCTGACTGAAAATACTCCCTTCAACAGTGACATTCGGGTAAAAAGAGCAATCAAGTAGCACTAAGCAGAATGACATTGGGGTTTACTGACTGATTTCTCAGACTGCTGAACCCAGTCACCAAGTGACACTAAGAGTGATGCTGGGATTTATCGGCTGACTTCGGCAGACTACTGGACCCAGTTACTTCACATGGCATCCAGCACACACAACTTGTCCATTCTGACACAGAAGCAGTCACCAGGGGACAGAGCCTTTGCATCTTGTCATAGGAAGAATCCCATGTGGCTCTGACAGGCACCAAGAGGGACAGACTTGCATGATCTGAGCAAAGGAGAAAAAATTACCAGGAAATTTGAAAGGCCTAAGGCTTCTCACAAAAAAATGATGCCCAGCACAGAACCAGGGGCAGTCCCTGGACGTGTCTTGCAGAAAAGGCTAACATGAAGTGCTTTACAAAAGATAACGCCACCGAGGGTACTGCTCAACACAAGATGAGGTCTTCATGGTAAACACTTGAGACAACTTAGGCCCAGAGCTCTGGGACGACACTAATTGTCCTTGAAAGCTGACCTGCAGCAAAGCAGTACAACTCAGATCCCATAGCCCATGCTCCCAAGGACAAACGTGATTGCCAATGACAAAAGACATCCATGTTTCATAAAAGAGCGAAGTGCTGGGAACACCACACAGCATGCACTGAAAGAGACACTGCTCAGATCCTGCCCTATGTGAAGACAAGAGCTGGTCGGATGACATCCTTGAACTTCCAAAGACTGCCAAGTCTGAGTATAGCTTTCCTCATTTTGAGATGAGAAACAGAAAATGGAGTGGCAATGTCTTTTTTAAAATATTAGATGTGGATACTTTACAAAAATAAAAAAAATCATAACTAAGAAATTGAATAACTTTTTATTCATATATACTGGGTGAATGATTTAATGTTGTGAGAGTGTTCCAATTTGCTAAGAGTACTTAGTCTAGAAAGAGGTTTAAGTTAGTACTACATATTGTAATTTACAATTATTGCAGCATTTCAATTTTTCCATAAGCTAATGAAGTGCGTAAAGTACCTTTCTAATGTAGTAATTTAAAACCGTTAGGTAACTTTAAATTACCCTGTTTATTACATCTTATAAAAAAGTCAGAGATAAAAACTAGTATTCTAATTGGTACTTTAACAGTTAAACATTTTTTTACTTGAAGCAGAGTAAAGCCATAAGCCTCTGTGTGACTCATATGTGTAAATCAGAGTAGAGTATGCCCTGCCCAATGTTGGAACACCTCCTCTCTGAGCAGATCTACATATTAATAAAGTATAGAAAGCCAAATGAATGAAAAATTGAAATCAACTAATTATTCAGCAGATTTTTAAAATTTGTCACTTTATATAGTGAATATATTTTAAAATATAACATACAATTTATTTTACAAATGAAAATATAACTTAGAGACATATAGAGGAAAGTGAACACTGTGAAGGCAGAAAAAGCAACTGAGCTGTTAGTTTGTTTTTATTAAATTTGGAAGGGAGTGGGAAGTAACCACTATATGCATGTTGAGAACAAAATGAAAATGTCCAGCACCTAATTTCGAGAAATTCTATGAGGCTGCGGTCCACTGTTCCAGTGTCTGACTTGACACTTAACACTCACTTTCTTTCCTTATTCACCTGTAAATGAAGGAGAAGGGACTTCTCCTGTAATGACACCTCACCTTTACAGACCCTTCATATGCTACCATCCTTAATCAATTGCTTCTGTTGAAACTCTCAATAATTTTCATGGCCACTTCAGAAAATGGAGTTCTATCCACCAAGTCAAAAGGCAAGAAAAAAACCTTACCAGAAGCAGTTCTGCTTACCCTAATCTTAAGGAGAAAAGAAAAACAACTTTGCTTTGGTAACACAGGACAAGTCTGCTTGCGTCAGTTTTATAAGAACAGAATTTTTGAAAGTCTGAAGTTACTTCCATTTCTTTTCATAAGATGTCCACAAAATATACTCATATTTCCCAAATAATATGTATCTGAACATGAGTACAGCAAACTGTGAACGTCTCCAGGGAAGCACCTGGAAGTGTTAACACAATGGAAGCCTGTGGTCTGGCACGTCCATCTGGGCTACCTTTTAAGAGACACTGGCCTTGTCACCCCTCCTGAGATTCAATAACCTTACCTGTAAGATGCGAGATTCAGAATAAGGGACCCCACAGGATTTCTCCCTCTCTAGGTGTTAGAGGCAGTCCCATACCACCCACCTGTCCACACCACCCATCTGTGGTCTTCTCTGGGTCACCTGCATCAAAATGACCTGGGCTTCTGAAAAGGGCACCTTTTTGGACCAGACCCATAACTGTTGAACCACAGAGACAAGGAACAGACACTCCTCACCAGTCCGAGGCACCCAGGAGCGGTACCCACACACTCATGACGGCAGCCACTTGCTGATGACCCCACTAGCTGAAGCATCTGAGTGAAGACCTGTCAGCACTGGAGGAAGGGCTATCCAACATGAACTGCAGGGGAGGAAGGATATGAAAACCAATTTAGCACTTGGTATGCTTCTCTCCCCCAAATTCAGCATGTTACAGCTTTCTGATATCACTTGTATTTCACAAGTGGTTTCGCCTCAACAGGCTTAGAAATTTCACTCCAAAAACATGAGGAAAGAACTGGTTTTATTCTGGGCAGCCTATGCCAAGGGTCCAGAGTTGGGGAAGGAGATTAACAGACTCTGCCTTCTAGGCCCAATCCTGAGCCTAGTTGGGTTAGAAGTGGGAGTTGAGGTCCTGTCAGGCAGCTCAGGCCCTTGGAGAAGACCTCCCCAGCACACCCCCCACCTAGGTCTTCTAAGGGTGGGTAGGTAGGGTGAGTCCTATGCCACCTGGGTCTCAGGCTGGGGGAGCCAATCTCTGCCTCCATGTTGGGCATGTGGGGTGGGGGCTGGGCACCTCTGCTGGGCCTCAGGCTTGGGTGGCAAGGGGGGCAGCACACTTCTACCACAGATTATTCTACTGACAGGGGAGGGAGGGTCCTATGCCACCAGGGTCTCAGGGTCTCGGGGTCTTGGGTCCAGAGGTCTCGAGCTGAGAAAGCCAGCCTCTGCCAGGGTGTGAGCTTGGGTGTCCCCTCCGGTTTACTCCAACCTCAATCAGACCTATGCAAGGAATGAAAAAACAGTTCTCCAGCGGCAGATAAAATGGAGAGAAAGGACGTAATAACAGCCTTGGATAAACTCACCTCCTGGATAGGATCCAAACAGTATGTTCGAACCACTGAGACAAGAACATAAAATCAATGACTGTGGTAACCTGTCACAGATTTCCACCTACATCGTCTCCGGGGATGAGGAAGCAGACCCCTAGTCAAGTTTTATGCAATGTGAGTGAAGCTCCCTCTTTAACCAACCAAGAAAGTCACAGAGATGTGACTGTGGCCCCATGGCAGAACTGCTAACACAAGAGAAGAGAGGAGCAGGACCAACCACCTGGGGAAGTCTGTGTCCAGCAGGGAACATCTCTACTGCCGGTGGCTGGGAGTGGGAGTGGGGCTTCCAATCCAAGACACAGAAGCAGCATCATGTGACAGACAATAGAAAGGAGCTTGGAGAACAGTATCACACACCTGCCCTACAAAAGGTTCCTGATGTGCTCGGTCTGACCACCCACCTTACAGTTACTCCTGGAGCTACAGCAGCTTATCTGTTGTGATTCATGAGTGCCAATCCACATCCAGGAAAAGGGGATATTGTTCCAGATAAAGAAAATACCAGTGGGTCATGCATGGACCAATGACTTGCAGCATGAGGACTCAGAGTGACCAGAGGGGAGAAAGAGGAAAATGGAAGGGAGAAAGCAGGAATAGGGTAGGAGGATAGAGGGACAATATGGAAAGGAGGGCCATACCTAAGGGGAACAATAACTACACAAATATGACCAATGCTGTATGAAAACTACAAAATAAAAATAAAAAAAGAACTCGTTTCATTCACTTACCAAAAGTAAGTGAATCATGTTGTCTGACTTTAGTGAAGCATGATAAACTTACCTAGGAAAAACTAATGAACTGACTGATACCTAGAATAATCACGTCACTGAAACACAGGAGTTCTTACTTAACTATTTGGCTCCGTAAGTAACGCCCCTCAATTCCATCTTAACAAAGGTAGTTTCTTCAATTCTGCAGAGTACCTGTGTCCTCTCAGATAAGTTTCATGATTACTGGAGTCTATTTTTGTTTGATGCAAAGTGTGTAGTTTCTACTATTTTGGTGTGAATTGCTAATTTAGCATCCCCAACAAGGACAGTGGCTACAGACACTAATGCTATCCTTGGGCGTTTAGACTGCACAGAGAAAGCAGCCCGTTGGTCTCTACTGCAGTTATTACAAGTAAAAACAAAAAGTCAATGAAGAAGACTGCACAGAAAAACATCCAGAATAATTCCAGCTCAGCTGGAAAGAGTAAGCAAAAAGTAATAGCAGTAAGGTTTGAACAATTTATATATAGTAAATAATTAATACAGAGAGTAATTATTTACCAATAGTAAATAAAACCACACACTGCCCAGCTCCCTTCTCCCAGATGTCCCTTCTCAAGAGCTACTCACTTACCTCACATCAGTAAAAGCTACACACACTCTCTGACATCAACACTTCCCATAGCACCACCAACATCACTCACAACTGAGCAGCAATCTGGACCAGAGTCCATGCTTTAGACCAGAACCAGCCTTGGAACACGCTGGGCAGACACTGGACACACCACCTTTGCCAGTCACATGGAGGAGAACATGACCAGAAACTGTGATAAGAGAGAATGGCAAACAGAAGCAGGAAGAAAACAGAGTGCCAACGGTCATGGCTCTCAGGTCACTATCTACAAGTCAACAGCAGTAGCCACCACACACAGAGATGCAGGTCATGATCCACCCGCTTCCTCACACATTGCCTACCTCCTGAACCACCTCTCCCTTTAAGTAAATTCCAGACAAAATCTCTCACGAGCAATTCTGAAATGTGAAGGGTAACAAAAGTTGACTGCTTCAATCTTTTTAAAATCATTTGGTGGCCAGTAGACACACAAGGATGTGAGGCTCCCCAGAGGCTGCACCTGTCTACCCTGGTGCACTTTCCCACCACCAAAGCACTATGAAGTCAGATTGGATGCAGCCCTGGAGAATGCCTAGAGTTGCTAAGTACATAGTCCATACAAGCTATATACTTACTAAAGCTCAAAAACACTTGTCGCACATTCCTGGCGCAGAGAAGTTGGCAGCAGAGCACCAAGCCAGGAGCATAGAGACTAGTTCCCCTCTCTCTCTCGATGCCTTCCTCCCCTTGGGTTACGATGAATGGGAACTCTGTCCTAACATCCAACCTGAGGTCTACACTGACTCCTCTCATGATTTCCAATGCTGCTGCTCCAGATCCCACCAGGAAAAACAAAAACCACATTTTCTCCACCGTGACTTTCTCAGCAACCATCTAGGCTCTCTGCATTACAGAGTTAAGTAGATCAATCTTTGTAGTTAAAAGGTGAGATCAGTAGACTATCCTTAATCCCTATACACAGAAAATGTAATCCCTTAGTTCCAGCACAGACCATCTGCTACCTTGGAAGAGATAGACTAAAATACTGCAAACTCAAAACGTGACTGACATTACCCCTAAGGCACAGTTATCCTAATTCTGAGTGTGAGGAATCTAGATGCTAATATTTCTGTGGCATTTGAAATTTGAATATTTCCCTATGAAATATGAAAATTAATGTGCATTAATTAAATGACCAATGATAAATAATTTTAGCTCTAGTCAAATTAAAGGATCTCAGTAAGGCACACATCAAGTCCATTTTGGCATAAACCACAATTAGCAATGCCCTAACAATAAGGGTCTATGAAAGAAAAGCTTATAAAACACCTTTATGAGTAAAGTCAAGACACAATATTCCAAAATTCTTTCCCCATACATTGCTGTTATGATTTCTATGCATTTCTTTTATAAGTGTTTTGTTCTGCTTTTCAGGTTTATTGTCAAAGATAAAGTCATTCTATCCATGCACAGCATCCCCACACTCAGACATTCGTTACTGGCTCTGAGGATTTTGACTTGGTAGCCAGTCCTACACAGTTCTCTGTGCAGCAAATACATTGTATGAGGTAGGAGTTGTAATAACTCTTCTTTAACAAGATGATCCATCATGGTATTCTCTAATTAAATTAAATTACTCTTAGCCATGCTATCTGGAAACAGAAAGTACTCTGGCAGAAAAGCAGGGCCTAAATTGCCAAGGTGCAGTGAACCCTCCGTGGATGCCAGTGGAAGAGGAGAGTCAAGCAGAACAGGACGAGGGACAGGGCCTGGATCCATGCTGAACAAGCGAAGAGCTCTGAGTAAGGACAGGTGGTGTAACATCTGATCATCATCTTGCCACCGCCACCCCACACACAGCTCGGCACAAAGTGTCCACTGGAGTATAGCAGAACAAAAACATACCCCTTTGGTTCCTCCTAACTTTGAGGAAAAGTTCCAAATGACTGGTGGCCACAGAAGAACCCAAATAGAAGCCAAGACCCATTTAGTATGGCAGAGAGCTATCTCATTTAAGTCATCTAATATGGAAAGAAAGCATCAACTTTTTGTGAACAAAATATTTTCACAAAAAAAAAAAAAAAAAACCAAACAACAAACTAATTGAACTCTACTTGAAATGTTAGTTTCAATTATATACCACCTACCCAAGTATGAATCTGTAAATAAAAAAACTACAAGGAAAGCAGTGTTTCACTTTTTGTAAGAATGAAAAATGACCTCTCTAAGCCACAGAGGAGCAGATGGCATGAGTATGAAAGTGGTTTAAAATTTCAATTCAAGCTAAATTGTTTAAAAAATAATAACAAAAAAAGTTGCATCAATATCACTGCATCGGATTAGGCAAATTTTGGATTAGTAGGTAGATGAAAGGCTAACTCAAACATGAAGACATCCAGAAAATAATCAGAAATGAATTATACACTAAAACTACTTTCCTAGTTAATAATACTATAGATAATAAACTAGATGCTGCCTCACCTACCATTACAATAGTTTTTAAAGTAGTTATATGAACAAGTGAAATGAAACATATTGAATAGGCAAAGAAAAGGAACATATCATTTAAAATTGGGAGATGAAAATGTTTTTAATTGTGTAAACATTTGACATATTAAGTTAATCAAAAAAAATGTCAAAAACCGATTATGAGAGTTGCCATTTATCAAAGATAAAATATTTCAAATTGAACACTAACATTTGGGAATTACAGTAGACTGCACACACATAACATACTGCAAGAGTTAAGTGGACAGGACTTTCTAAAGAGCAACTCAGATGTAAGAACCATTTTAGTCATCATCATTCACTTTGAAACCCTGTATATCCACTCTGGGCACCTATCCTAAGGACACAACAGGAACGGGTCACAGTTACATCCCCACAGAGATGTTCAGCACAGGGCAACAGAGAACAGAGAATAACCAACACAGGAAGCATTAAGAAATGGTCATAGACTAAGACATGCAAACAAATGGACCAAGTCAACTCCCTGACTCCATGTACAAAAATCAACTCAAAATGGATAGAAGACTTAGAGTCAGACCTGAAACCATAACATACATAGAGGAAAACTTGGGTAAAACCCTCCATGAATTACAACTCAGGAATCCCTTGTACAGGTGGCAAAAAAAATGAAGGAAAACATAAACAGATGGGACTACATCAAACTAAAAAGCTTCTGTACAGCAAAAGACAACAGAAAAAACTAAAAGAAGCCCAACCGAATGGGAAAAAATTTTTGCCCTCTACAAGAGTGATAAGGATTTAATAACGAAGATCCACAAGGAACTCACACAATTAAACAAAAGCAAAATAAAAAGCCCAATCAAAAAATGGGGAGAACTAAAAAGACACTTCTCCAAAGAGGAAATACAAATGGTCAATAGGCACATGAAAAATTGCTCAATGTCACTAGCAATAAGGGAAATGCAAATCAAAATCACAATGAGATACCACCTTACACCAGTAAGAATGGCCCACATCCAAAGAACAGGCAACAAGAATTGCTGGAGAGGATGTGGAAAGAAAGGAACACTCTTGCACTGCTGGTGAGAATGTAAACTGGTCCAACCTCTATGGAAAGCTGTGGGGAGGACCCTCAAATTAATGAAAATGGAACTACCATTTGACCCAGCAATTGCTCTTTGGGGAATCTACCCAAAAGAGACCTCAATGTGGGTACAAAGGGATACCTTTGCTCGGAGTTTACCGCAGCTCTATTTATAATTGCAAGGACATGGAAGCAACCAAAATGCCCCAAAACAGATGACTGGATGAAAAAAAATGTGGTATACATACACGATGGAATATTACTCATCAATTAAGAATGACAAATTCGACAATTTTATGACAACATGGATGTACTTAGAAGAAATCATACTAGCAGAAACAAGTCAAAAAGAAAAAGACAGATGTCAAATGGTTTCACTAATATATGGGATATAGTGAAAAAATAAACAAAAGCCATGAGGAAAAGATAAAACAAGCTAAGCACCAAACTGAAGCACACAACTTTGGGCAAGAGGGAAAAGGGGGGATTGAAGGGGGGGGGTAAATCCCAGGGATTACAATGATGTGAAATTTATATATAATTATATATTAAAAAAAATAAAAATTAAAAAAAAAGAACAGAGATGCAATTAGAGAACACGTCATATTTGGTTTATTGAGATATAGCTGCATAACCTCAAAATAAAATATCTCATGTAAAATAAATTATATATGGTAGTTAGGGAAACATCAAAAATTAAAAAGTGCATATATAAAATAAAAAAATAAATGGTCATATAATTCATCTACATGTAACACATAGAATATGGTAATCCCACAAAAATATCTACTGAGAATATTCAGTGGCACTGGGAACTAATTCTCAGGTAAATGTAAGCAAATTAAATGTTTAAATCTTATGTATAGTACATTTATTTGTGATAACAAGAATTTTATCAAATGCTAATGTGAATGAAAGATGAATTTTTCACATTCACTGCATTTTATTGACCCCTCCCAAATTTCCCACAATGAGTTTAAAATCCTTGACAATAAAATATACAACTATTTTCTTAGCTAAAAGTAACAAAATTAGCAGGAGGCAAATGAACTCTAACAACATTGTCAACACTGCTACCAGTATGAGTAACTGACAGTGAAGTAAAAAGTGAAACAGGGAGGTTCTATAAATGAAAGATCAGTGAAAGGATGATATGAAGCTCTATACATGTTCCTGATAAATAGGGAAACAGTAAGAAATGTCAGAAACCACAGTGGTTAGTTATTGCCTGAGTTAGACTTGATACCAGGGTCAACTTTCAATACACAAATACAAGGCCATAAAGTCAAGGTAAAATAAATGAATAAGTAAGCCACTTTAAAACAACAGAAACATGAAATTATACATCACAGTGAGATAAGATTCCATGGTTTTAAGATCATACAAGTTAAAAGAGAAAAAAGATGATCCTTAAAATAGTGGATCAAAATCTACACTTGCACAACATACGAAATAAAATGTTGTATTTTCAACAACAACTAAAAGAAATCATGAAATGTCTTTAAAAGAAAATGTAAATAGTGACCCAGATCCAGGAAGGGAAAAAAGTCACCAGTAAATTAATCCAGATGCCAAAGCAACAGGAAAAAATCCTTAAGTAGCTACAGTAAATATAACCTAAGGATTCTCTTAAACATTCAAAAATTAAAGGAAAACCGAGCAAGTGATTCAACTTATAGAAAACATTAAAAAAAAAAAAAAAAAAGGAATTTTAAAAGGAAAAACATGTAGATTAAATAAAATATTATAAAGAAGTGAAGAAAAATTACTTCACAGGGAAACAGCAGGTCTGAGAAGGCAGAGGAAAGAAACATTGCACTTTAAGGCAGAATGTTTGATTTATTTAGACAGAAGATTGAAAAAAAAAGAAAGTTTTAAGCAAAATGTACAGAGCCTCAGAGACCTCTAGAACAATTTGAAGTAACTCAAAAAATTCACAGTACAAATCACAAGAGATAAAAGAGGAAAGGGGGCAGAAAAAAGATTTTTAAACATAATAAATGGAAACTCCCCAAATTTGATGAAACACATATATCTAAAGATAGTCAGTCTGACAAGTATCACATAATGCATGTATATATAACAGAAACTGTTACAAGAAAAAGACAGCAAGAAAATCTTGAAAGGCATGAGAAAACTCATCACAAATAGAAAACAGCTACAATGCTCATCAGTTGACGTTGAATCATTTAAGAAAGAATATATATACATAACAGTTAATGTATCAGAAAAAAACAAAATCTAAAGTTCTGAAGAATAATATAATCAGTGTTGGAAAAAGAGCAAATCAAGAGTTCTGTATCCAGTATCACTACATTTCAACAATAAAGGCAAAGGAAAGAACCTCCCATATAACCAAATACTGACAAAATCCAAGTCCACATAAAATAAGGCAATGAAAGAAAAACAGATGATGGAAAACATGCGATAGAATGAAGAGAAAATTATTAAAGTATAACTCCAACCAACTATATTACAATGAAAGTTAATAAAGGCTACAGTTAAAAGAATAAATTACCATACTATAATAAAAGATCAAACTACGTTATTAATTATAAGAGATACACATATTCAAAAAACAAATAGATTCAAAGTTTTTAAAAAAACTAAAAGATACTCCACCATTTAGTCAGGTAACACAAGACAGCTGAAGTATGTTAATGTCATACATAATACATTTTAAGAAAAAGATACTACAAAAATGAGGAAGAAAAAAAGGCATAATAGTGGATAAAAAAGTTATTTTCACTCAAAGAAGACATGATTTATCTACACAGAACAACCTAAAGATTCAAAAGAAATACATAGCAAGTGAATTAAAGAAAATCACAGGGAAAAAAAGTCAATCACACTTTCAAGACTGACAGCACAGAATCCCATTTAAAAATAAGTTTAATCCCAAAATGTGCAACACTCACATACTAGGAACTAGACACATGGCTGAGAGAAATTATAAGAAAACTTGATGGCAGATAATGAAGCACAGTGTCACCACACAACCCATCTTACACCGAGGTAATCACCTCAGAGAAATGAGAACAATGGTCCCCACACAGACATAGATGGCTGCACATCACTTGATATCACAGCCAATTCATAAAAAACAAGCAGCTCAAAGGTTTCCTATGGTCAAAAGGAAAAGTGGTGAGGCTGGGGGAGGGGGCTTAAAAAAGCACAGGAGCCCTAATGACATGACAATGGGAATATCCATCAAATTGCATACATTAAATAAAAGTTATTACCTGTACTTATTCTCCAGCAATCAAGGGGAAAAAAATGAAAAGAATGGGTGAATGACTTTAAAGAAAGTTCTGCACAACTGTAAAAGAAAATAGCTGGAAAAATAGAAACTTAAAAGAAGAAAACTGTAAATATTACACTTTTTAAAAGATGTCTAGTTTTCTATCATTTAGTTTGTTTTGAACCTAAATCTATGTTGAATATAAGAGCATAAAATCCTAACAGCTTTTATTATAAAAACCAGTCATACATATTATTTTACTGTGACTACAAAGGAGATGACCTTTTATCTTAGAGTTTTCAGATCTGTACACATAATTTGGTTTTATTACTGAAAACAACTCTAGTTATCATGTGGAAAATAAGTAAATTTTATTACATAATTCACCTTGAATATATCATGCCTATGTACTCCACAGAATCACAGAAATGCAAAGCTTTTAGAACATTTAGGAGTTTTTGGTTTTTTTGTTGTTTTTTTTTTTGGAGGGGGTGTAATTCCACTGTCTCATACACTCAACATTACAGTCTTTCTATCCAAAGTTACACTGATGACTACAGGCTCTTCCTCAATGGGACTCCCACAAACACTAAATGCACTATCACATAGAACAACTGTCTTCTTTATTGACATTTTTATAGAAAATTGTTACAAACCTAAAATTTAGGCAAAAGAGTTAATATTAGAAACACTTGAAATGATTTGGCCCAGCTAAAACATGTATTCTTGTCCTCTGTCGCTCTCTGCCTCTTCTCTCTTCCTTACACATACACACATACATGCACACATGCAAAAGAGTGATTCATTGCTTTATATCATAAATTAGACAACTTATTACTTGAAAACCACCACTCACAGTTTATAAGTTTTAGTGTGTATTTTTGTTATGAGTGTGTGCATGTACATTTACTTTTGAAGAGAGACAGTGCAAGTCTCTATATATTTGCAAACTATTGTTATGATTCAGTATTCACTTTCAAGAAAGTTTCACCTAATTATGACACTAATAAAAATGAACAACATTTCCATCATAATTTAAGTGCCTAGATGTGTAAGTCAAACAACTTCAAGGAACAGTATACATCTTTTTGATATTTGCTATTTAGGAATTTATATGCAGTCATTATGAGTGCAGCACAAATTACATAAATAATAAACATATTTTGAGCAACTTTGAATTGGCTCCCAAAATACAGCAACAATTCTGTGTCTGGAACATAACTACAATTCTTGTTTCTTGCTTGGCAGTATCACCAGAAAGATTTAAACCATTAAAAAAAAAAAAAGGCTCATATAAATACTCACCAACATGATACGATCCTATGGATTAGCTGTTTTCATCCTGCTGCCATATACACATGGTCAATTATATTCAAACGCTTCATAAAATCTAAGTATCCCCTGAATTAACATCAGTTTAAAGCACCTGTGATCCCAGCTCCCTCGTGGACAGCTGAGTCAAAGTATATTTAAGGCCATTTATTAAAAGCACTTACAGGCATCAGCTATACAGTGAAGACAACAACAAAACTGACTTTAAAATATAATTCATTACAAAATACTTGAAAGTGACATGTCAGAAAAAGTAGGGTAAGCTACAGAGGTTAGTGATCCATTACTTCTCTATCACAAATTAGACAAATTATTATTTGAAAATTACCATTCATAGTTTATAAGTTTTATTATATTTTTTGATTTCAGAAATCTAGGTTAGATTTGCAGTTTTGGTGATGAAAATAGTGAGTCGAGTAAAGCTCAAAAGTCCCCTGCAGTGTGAACAGGTACACCAAGTGGCAGGTCAGTCACTGGGTACAGTGATGCCTGGGCTCATGGTCTGAGCACTGCCCTGAGGGGGCCACCAACCACTGCCACTGAGTCCCAGATGCCTCACATTAATGCATGAGATTAGCAGTGAGGGAAGTGGATATGCCTAAATTTATTCAAAATCAACCACAAGTTTATTCAGAATGGCCTGCTGTGATACTGTAACTAAAATCAGGTTATAGGAACAAGTGGGTAAACTAAGTCTTATCTATAAAGTCTTCAGAGATAAGCTGTCTGACAGTATTCTTGCAATCTAACACAACAGATGAGCCCCCATCAGCACAGCAATGCAAAGAAGATTGATTCATGATGGAGAAACATCAACATCTCGGCTGGCCAAGACTCGGCCACCATGAATCACTGAATACAAGACACTGTAAAAGTGACAAAGAGCAGCAACACATATTGCAAGAGACAAAGTCAACTTTAGGTTCATAATTATAAGACAATATTTCAGTTCAAGTACTGGGCTTGAAAGACAGTGTCTAACTCAGGTACGGGGGATAAAGGTGGTCTCCCAGTTCCTCCCTCAAATTTGTCACCCTCTGCCGACCACGACTGGTAAAGCTAACACACTGGCTCCTAACTGATGGCAAATAATACACAGCAACTGTCCTACTACAGAGATTACCAATAACAGTCAAAAGAAAAATGGAGAGAACAAGAAAAGCACACAGTGAAGGTAAAAAAGTAAGGACCATGCAGGTGACCTTCCTGAGAGAATGAACTTACATCCGTCCCAGAGCTCAGAGCAAAATCCAGCTAGATAGTAGGATGGCAGTAAATGTGGTCTTCAGGGATTGATTTAGAAGAATTAGCCATGTTGTCTGCAAAGCACATTTTTGATAGTAAACTATAGCAGACACCCAAAATATGTCACAGAGCACCAAAGAACAAATTTCCCAATTTACTGATGATACTGGAATGTCTTCCCAGAGTGGGCAGAGTTTGAGTGACACCTTCAAATTCAGGTTGATTTCAACCAAATACATAAAAACTATTCCAGGAAATGGAGAAACTTTCAGCACAATAAGAAAGAGCACAGGAGAAAGGCTAAAGACTAGCAATGACAGATAGGGCTCTGGTATGAGCAGCTGGAGGTGGGGTGCAGGATGGGAGCTGCGCAGGGCAGGAGTGGGTGGAGGTGGGGGACAGGACAAGGGCTGCACAGGGCAGGAGCAGGTGGAGGTGGGGTAGAGGAAGGGGGCACACAGGGCAGGAGAGGGTAGAGGTGGGGTACAGCAAAGGGCTATTCAGGGCAGGAATGGGTGGAGGTGGGGTACAGGAACAAAGTTGCACAGGGCACAGGGCCTAGAGACATCCTTGGAGGTGCCAATGATGATGGCCCAGCACTCCACAAAGCCAGTAGCTTCACATGCACTGAATACATTTTTGCAAGTAAAAGCAAAAGAAACAACTTTTTTGATGGAAGAAGTGTGACTCCTTATGTCAACACTATTTTAACCCCTACAAAATCAAAAATGGCTATTGCTAAAAGAAAAAAAAATACTTCTCAGCAGTACTGGGTGTCATGAGGAAACTATGGGCAGACCTTATTTCCAGGTGGGTAAAATTATTCATCAGATAATATACCAGTAATCATAAGAATCTTATAACACAAGTACTCTACCATATTTTTAATTCTCCAGTTTTGAAGAAAAGCTAGAAACACTGTATCGAAAAGCAGCAAAAGAGTTACCATTAGTCTTCAACACTGACAAACAGAAAGATATAAAAACAATTGCCAGCATAATTAAAACGGCATTGTTCACTTTTTAGAAAAAAAAATAAATTGTACTGAAATTTTTAAGCTAACAAAGCAAGAGAAAATGTGAGCAGAAAATGACAGTTATCTGCAAATTTCATAAATGTGTCTTTTGTACAACCATAATGATCATATTTTATGCTGTCATTTTGCATTTAATTGCTCACCCTGGAACTTTTCTTCATAGAAGCCATCAGTACCCCACAGAGTCAGATGCTGAATTGCAAAAAACATACTGTGACCATGGACTTATAAGAAAGTTAGTTTGCTGAGCTGTGGTGTATGACAAGTTAATTTTTGCAATTATATCTTTCCAACAATAAATGAAGCCACTGCTTATGACTATTCTAGATTATTAAGAAGAGGCAAGAAAATAGTCTCTATAATAAAATAATCAAACTCATTTTTAAAGACTCTAGTTAATATGAGAAAGTTAACTTTTCAAAGCGCTTTCCTATAAACATGTGCGGGTGGGCCCTCTGCCCCAGTACACATGCACGGAGCAGCTGGGGAGGCCAAGGCCAGAAAGCCTTGAATGCTGATGGAGAGGCCTCACTACCTCCAGCCGTGAGGGAACGTCACAGACCAACCTTCAGCTTTGATCATTACTTTTAGTTCTGCTATATTATGCTAAACATCACAGTCAAAAGATAAGTCCATTAAGTGTCATTTAGAAAGAAATGGCCATTGCACAATAATTTATCTGCAGGGTGTAAATTGTTCTAGATTTAAAATATTTGCAATGACCGTCACTGTCACATCCCGACAGTAATAAGACAGCAGGAAACCATGCATTGTTAAAACAGAGGCTATTCCCTATCATGTAGTATCTGTGTACACAAACTACAAAGTTTGGAAGATATTAGGTTTCATTTATTAAAAGACATGGGAGCAGGAAGGTATTTCTCTTTTTTACAAACGTCCACCATAGTAAAGCCAAAAAGAGCCACTTCATGATGAAATATATTAAATATCAAGACAAAGCCACCCAAGTCAAGTTTTCCAAATGCTTTAAGTCAATTCTACTTACTATGGGAAGAAACCTAAAAATAACTATGTATCATATATTTTAAGGCTTTTACTTAGTGACTAAAAATTTAACTTAAACTATGTTTTAATCACATAATACCAATAAGACATACTTTTTCACCGCAATATAAGGAATGGTAAACACTGGAACTCTGGGTGAGCACTGTCAGTGTCTCAGGATGGACAAGCACATTCTGTTCATGTCTAACACAGACCCATGGCATCTCCCAACCTACAGGGGTTTTTGAAGGCATTAACTCAAAATATAGTCAAGAAGTAGTTCAGCAAGATATCCTAGAACTTTGGGAATCTTGGGACACTGTTTTGAACCACTCGTGCTTCCCTGTGTGGTGAGAGGCACACCTGCAAGGGGTGCGGGGACAGTGTCCACTGCACAGGTGAGAGCTGCCCAGCATGGAGCTGATGTTCAGGGCATGCCAAACTCTCAGATGTCATTGTGACCACATCCTCAAATGCCACCTTTTTTCTCCCATGCACCTGGTGTAGCCCTGACCAGCCCCCCATTCTTGTTTGCCCTTGTGTGGTCTCCTCCAGCCACCTCAGCGGCCGGGGCTGACTCCCTGCTTCTCGTGCCAATCCTACCTTACTCCTCACATCAGCACCTCCTCCTTAATGGCCAGAAGTCAACCACCACCTCCAAAGGCAAACCCAGCCTACTCTTTCCAAAACCTACTCTCATGGAGCATGGAAGTAGGGTACCTGACATCCACCCAACATCATCCCTGAATCCTTCTCCCTCCCCTTCTGGCTGTTCCTTCTTCTTTGCTTTCCAGGACAAGCAGTCTCCATTCCACCTTTCATGCTTTCCTCTGCTGGCTTCGCTGGACCCTGCAGCCACCCCAGTCCCCACACTCTTTCCCTCAGTGGCTCCCAGATGTTCTCCACAGATAGGGGTCCATGGTAAGTCTCGTTTTCTCAGACGGACAGAGACAGTTCTGATGGTGTCCCTTCACTGTGGGGAAAGCTCTCCATAAAGCACTCAGTCTTCAAAGTCCTTCACAAGCAAAGCCCAGTCTCAGTCTTCAAAGTCCTTCACAAGCAAAGCCCTGTCCTCCTTCCATACTCGCAACTCCCCTGGGCCCCTGAGGACCTGCTGGTATCCGAGGGCAATCCTCTTTGCATGAAACACCCTCTCCTGTTTCCACACAGAGATGCCTGCATCTGCTGTGTTTCCACCTCTTTTCTCATGGTTCCCAGGCCCCATAGGCTGCTCCCCTGCATCCTGACATTAGCACCCTGCAGCACTGTCACAGCCAGCATCTCAGGATGCCAGAAGAGTGGCAGGGGACTGCCTAGCTGCAGCAGGACAGGTACTTTGTTCCTCAGCAGTGCACTGTCCAGTGATGTTATCAATGTTGAATGAGATGAACTTGTTGGAAGACAAAGCATTTCAAGGACTCAGACATGCGAAATAATCATTTTCCTTAAACTTGAATGTCTGACAAGAATAAAAAAGGTAGCAAGGTAGTTTGGAAAAATGCAGGTCAACTTCTATACTGCCTTCTGTGCCAACTCTACAAACAGGACCAAATAGAAAAAAAAAAAGAAGTCCCTCTGATTGGTTCTGCAAGTAAAGAGAAAGCAAAAGGAATGACTCACATTTTTGGCTATGCTCGTTAGGAAAAAAGAAATGAGGAAAAGTTTATATTTCAATTCAAACAATAAATCTGTTAGAATTTTAAGTTAAAAACATTAAAGCAAAAAATCAATACTCCTACATAAGAAAAAATTAAAAATTATAAGCCTTATGCTAGTTGGGAGAGTTTACAGATTTTCCTCATTTTCATATTTCTTCAAATTTATATAAATTCTCAGAATTAGTTAAAGCGATTAAATAATGTGAAGAAACTAGGAAAAGTTTAAGTACGCAATACACTTTATAGCTAAACTTAGTCTTAATTGAAAACTGTATTAGAATATATTATACCTGTAAAAGTACAATATTACATTAAACATTACATCTGTAGTATCTTTATCTGAGCCACCAAAATAATTCCCTCTTTGGAATGAAAGTCAAGACTTTTTCAGATCAAAATTCTTTGAAAATACACCATTTGAAGCGTGCATAAATGCACATGAATGTTAATACGGTAACAGTTCAGGATGGAAAACGGTGGACAAACTTCAAGTCCCCCCATGCTGCCTCTAGAGTGGGGACTGTAGAGCGGGAGGAGGACACGCAACGCCTGTGGATAGTAACAGGATTAGTTCAAAACCCAATTATATCTGTTCATTCCCTTTGCTTAATTAAAGCAAAAAGCATCAAAATCTTCCCCGGCAGTAATCATGTGGAAGCAGCATATCACAGATACAGTAATTAACTTAACCTTATCACCGAACTATACTGGGTCACTCAAGTGCAGCCCAGCACCGGAGCTCTAAATCAACGCTATTAGGCTCCGCCCCCAGCAACGCAGAGATGGAGGGACACCATCTGTCCACGCACAGCCTTTGTTCCTGCCGCTCCATGCCGGGTGGATTCTGCTGCTCACAACCTGAGCGTGGCAACTTAACTATTTAATCATTGTACGTTACTACATTATCAACATCACGAACATGGACCTACAAAATTACTTGTCAAAGTAATCAGCTATTACAGGTTTTATGCATAGATACAACACAAGGGAACTCAGAATATTAATTGCACATTTACAAAGACGACGTATTACAGATTTTTAAATGTATGTAGACATTTTATTCATCGTAAAGCTTAAGTTCCGAAAAATGTGTTTTGGGAATTTGAATAAAATCAGATGCTGAATCTTCCATCACCTATATGCCTGGGTGATTTTTAACATGGCTCAAATTCACGCTGAAAGATTGATGCTTATGTAATCTCTTAAAATTCAATGTATTCAATTATGCCCCATTACTTGATACTTGATATTTTACTTGTTTTATTAGAAAGTATTTCAAAATAAAAGAAATCATAATTTGAATACACACTGCTTAAAGTCATCTATTCATTAATCCCAGTGCGATTTTCCTAAAGGATCAAAAAACCTGCTGCCAAGACATTATTTTGAGGTCTTTCACTTTCACCAAGTCAGACACTAAATCATAGGGGACGATTATCAGCAAATTCTCTGCGACAGGCCCTAAGCCTGCTGAGGTAATGCAGCTGACAAACTTTGATGTGCTGTGCCTGGGCACATTATGTTCATGCAGTGTGTACATATGGGCACCCTTTATGGCAATGCAGCAAGCAGCCAATCATTTATTCCACTCTAATTAGCACACATGTAAATCCTCACCAATCAAGCCGGATGCAGGGTGGCTGCAGTGGCAGGCGTACAGCAAGTTGGCAGACACACACAGGAGACAAGAAGACCCTGGGCTTGATCTGAACCTGCCATTGCACCAGGCAGGTTCCCCCAGAAAGGGAGGCAGCCAGCTCTCCCTTTCAAAACTGATCAGGGGCCCTAAAAGAAAAAAGGTCAACAGGCAGAAGCTGGTTAGCCACAATTCTCTAGTGTTTGGAATCCACCTGAAGCAACCTGCTATTCCTCGACTGTACACACAGGTCAGGATGCAGGGTAGGCAGACTCTGTGACAGAGAACACAAGGAAACTCTAAAGAACGACTGACACCTATAATGTTAGTGACCTATATTTACTAGAAAGTGATGCATAAAGAACCTCTATACACCTCCCTGATATGCCCCATCCTGCCACATCTCCAGTCAGGGTGACAAGTCTGCATAAGTAACCACGGTTCTGTTTATTAGTCAACTGGTAGCACTAACTTTTCATGCCAAACCACCAAAAAACAATAACGGCATTCTGTACATATGTATAAAATCTTTAAAACAGACTGCACTTAGTTGGGCATTTTTTTCAATTGTAGCTTTCTATTTCTTTCATCATAATGAAAAAACATGCCATTTTCAGATAACACCATACACAGTAAGTTAAAATAAGAAAATTGTTCAAAGTTAGAAAGAACAGATTCTGCCAGTAGAAAGGAATGCAGCATCTATACTTAAATGCTTTACTAAAAAGTTTTTCCCATAGATATCCTATGTAGACATTTATTACATGAAAAGACACTTCTGTTTCTAAATGCTTGTGTAAGCTGTCACTGCAGGTGGATCTCAAAAGGAAGGAGCAACTCAGGCAGCATGGGTAGGCTCCCCACAGCCACGGTGGGGTGTGATACTCCAGTAGCAGCTATCCCAGGAGACCAAAAGCAGCACAAGCACAGCCCTGAGAGGAAGAGGTGCACAGGCACATCAGACAAAAAGCCACCATATTGTGTGGGACAAAATGCCTTCCTCAGGCAAGTGACACCAACCTCGTTAAGAGTATTCACGCACAACAGTGACACTTAAAGAGATGACTACCTAGTAACGTCCTCAGCAGAGTATGAAGGAAACAGTACCACCTCTGACCTCGTGGATTCCAAGGGAGAGAGAAAGGTGACTAACAGGTAATACCATAACCTGCAGAGCTGGAGCTGTTCACGCAAGTCAGGGAGGAACACTCAGGAGTCCCTGTGCCTGGGGTCCCCACCATCCAGTGCTGGGTTGCTCCCAACCCCTGTTTCCTGACACATGCCACCCAGTGGCCTCACAACTGCCAAATGTCTCCTCTACACTATCGCTGACAACTTTCTGACCTTCCTGAACTTGAAGGTAGAGCCGTCAGAGTGTATACCTGGTCAGTTTGTCCACAGTGGACACATTGGACAATGAGAAAACAGGTGCAGGGGGACCAGAACAGAGGAACAGCCAAAAGATACAGAAGGCTGGCTTGACATACACAGCACCTCCACCAGGACAGGCAGTTGCCAAGTCTGCTACACATATTTACTCAGCATGGACAACACAATCTTCTTGAAGGCAGAAAATTCCTATGATCTTTTCAAAACAAAAATGAAAGTGTCAAGGAAGCCAACAGAGAAGTTTGAAATAATAGAAGAAAGAGTGAGTGAGGCTGGAGATGAGACTATTATAAATCTTTCAAAGTCTACAAATGTATTCTATAAAAATATAAATTCTATAGCACTTTAATATTAAAATTTTTGTGGCACCTTCAATTTTACATAATCCATTCTGAATCATGCTATCACCTCACACCATAATCCAAGCACCTGTAACATCAAGTTTCTACAAACCCTGTGTGGTGGCAGGGGGGAGGGGCAGGAAGAATTAGATATGAGGTTAGACAGCGGCCCCAAGCACCGGTGGAGCAGGGAAGAAGTCTGATGTGAAGGACTGGCAAGGACATGGCGCAGAGACATGTCAGCGCAAATGGAGTGGAAGAGACACACAGTAAACCACTCTTTGATCTATAAATAGTAATGATAGTTTTGTGTATAATATGCACACAGCTTATTCTCACCTGCAACAGAAAGTTCACATCTCACATCAAGACCTTATTTAACCTATTTCTTTTAATTTTCATATTGTCAAAAATGTCCAGTATTTGTTTCCTTTCTATTTACAAGACACAGCTATTAATTTTTAAATATAACTTACCTTATTTAGTCGCTAATAAAGGACAAAACTACAATTTCACTAACAAAAAAAGAATTCTCAATTTTACCATACCAAAAACATAAGTTCAGCCCCCCCTCAAGATAAACTATATTCAGATACAAGATGCAAGAAGAATTGCATTTAAAGGAAAGATTACTCAAGAAAATTCATTCAAACCAGAGCAAGTCATTTTTAAATATTTTTAACCTATAATCAAGACGTAGGTCCCATAACCTCCTGATATGAACTGAAGAGACAGAAAGGAGGAATACCTGCACACCATACTCTACCCAGACTAAGGACAGACTCCCTCTGAAGAAACCACATTAAGACCCATAATAAATCTCAGGTGCAGCACACCTGGGGAGCTGAGCATCTCCCACCCTTTCTCCAAGGACGCCCCACCAAACTATGTCAGAGGCAGTCAGGGGCTTAGGGGCATCACCACCCACACCTCATCATCCTCCTCCCCATGACATCACAAAAGCCTTGGGATTCCTCTCAACAGACTCCACTCACTTGCTTCCAACAGCCTTCTATCCCTGAGCTTAACTCAGGGTACACCTTATTAACAAGTGTGATTTTAAGTAATGCTTTGAGTCTAAACACCACAAACGTCAACTTTAACATCAAACCTCTACAAACTTACTGAGACACTAATTCAACATGACCTAACTTGGTCAGAACATACTTCTGATATTAAATGCAGTGATATTTAGATGACATTAAAATGCAACTAAGGAAGGGTGAACTTCTAATCATGGTACTAGAAACTGTGAGATAAGGAGAAACAATCTTCCGGCAAAGAAAAAAACATTGCTATCCAAGTCACACGTTCATCAGTTGGGGGGTCAATGGCACCATCAAGCACAAGGTGAGGCTACCTGCATCTGAACAAACCAGGCCCAGGGAAGAACGAACGTCCCAGAACATGGTGCTAAAGCTGTTCCTATAAACTTCACAGCAACCTGATTACAGCAGGAAAAAATGCATTTTGCTCAATGAAAACCCCACTTACATATAAAATGATGGCTACTCCAATGCTGCTTCAATATTAAGGAACTCAAGATAATGTATTTTTAAATATAAGAAAGGGCTCATCATTTCATGGACCTCCTAGCATTACAGAGGTAGTCAACTTAAAACAACGACCTACCTTTCTCTGGGACTCAAAGGCTACATCCCAGGTTTGTGTCACACTCAAGCCCCTTGAAAGTTGCAGGTACACTCAAGCCAACAAAAAAGTAACTTTTCATTCTCACAATAATAGCTGCTGAATTATATTCTGTGTAACAGCATGTCTTGATTGGTGGACTGTTCCTTTAAAAAGACCCCACACCACCACCATGACCACCACCCCACCCCCCCGTAGGTCCAATAAAAACAAGATCACTTCAAAATAACCAAAGAGCTAAAGAAACTGGACAAAGTGAAATTTAGCACCTGAATCTACCTTCCAACACATATACCCCTACCTGAGAAAATTAACTATCAACTGCCTGTAGCTGGAAGTCAGCTCTGTTAGTGTGTCACTTACCAGCAGGACAGGTCATGGCCATGTGACTCAGTCATGATTTATTACTGAAAAATTAACATACTCAGTAAAAATCAATGCCTGCAACAATAAGGCCAACCCCTGTAACACACACAGGTTCATATATGTGTACGTACTTATACATATGTGTATGCTTGCATAGGCACATGCCTGCTCATATGCCAGTATGTTTACAGAAACGTAAATGTGTACATCACTCTGCTTCTGGGTGATAAGCCATTTAATCAATATATAAAACTCAGCAGCATGCATTTGAAATAATATACATCACACCATGACCAAGTGGGATTTATCCCAGGGGCACAGGGATGGTTCAACATTAGAAAATCAATTAATAAAATCCACCACATCAACAAGGAGAAAACCAAAAACCATATAGTCATATCAACAGATGCAGAGGAAGCATCTGATAAAGTTCAACACCCATTTATGATAAAAGCTCTTGAAAATTTGGGGATAAAAGGAACATATCTCAATATGATAAAAGCCATCTTCGACAAACCCACAGCAAACATCATCTTAAATGGGGAAAAACTAAAATCATTCCAATTAAGATCTGGAACCAGGCAAGGATGCCCACTCTCTCCACTATTTTTCAACATTGTACTGGAAGTTTTAGCAAGGGCAATAAGACAAGAGAAAGACATAAAAGGAGTACAAATAGGGAAAGAAGAACTGAAGCTCTCATTATATGCAGATGATATGATTCTTTATGTAGAGAATCCAAAAAAATCCACAGAAAAACGTATTGAACAATAAACCAGTTCAGTAAAGTAGCTGGTTACAAAATCAATACACAGAAGACAGAAGCTTCCCTATATACACGAAGTCAAGCAGAAGAAGAAGAAATTTAAAAAACCATCCCATTTACCACTGCACCAAAAAAAAATAAAATACCTGGGGATAAAGCTAACAAAACATATGAAAGATCTATACAAAGAGAATTTTAAAACGCTGCTAAAAGAGATAGAAGACATAAGAAAATGGTAAGACATTCCCTGCTCATGGGTTGGAAGAATTAACATCATCAAAATGGCCATCCTACCAAAAGCAATCAATTCAATGCAATCCCTATAAAAATTCCAACAACATTCTTCAAAGAGATAGAACAAAAATTACAGAAATTCATATGGAATAACAAAAGACCTCAATTATTGAAAAACCTCCTGACCATAAAAAGAGAATAGAGGTATTACTATGCCAGACTTCAAACTATACTACAAAGCCATAGTAATTAAAACAGCTTGGTACTGTTACAAAAACAGACAATCAGACCAATAGAACAGAACTGAATACCCTGAAAGAAAGCCACACATATATAGTCAACTAATCTTTGACAAAGGAATGAAAAATTTACACTTGAACAAGGACAGCCTCTTCAATAAATGGTGTTGGAAAAATTGGACCAAGATATGCAAAAAAAATGAACCAAGATACCTCCCTCACACCATGTACAAAAACTCAAATGGATAATAAAAAAAAAAAAAAAACTTGTACATAAGACCTGAAACCATAAAATTACATAGAGGAAAACCTGGGCAAAACCCTTCATGAGTTACAATTCAGAAATCCATTTTGGCCACATCTATAGATGGCAAAAAAATGAAGAAAAACATAAATAGTTGGGACTACATCAAACTAAAAGGCTTCTGTACAGCAAAAGAGAACAGAAAAAAACAAAAGGAATCCCAACCGAGTGGGAAAACATTTTTGCCCTCCATACAAGTGATAAGGGTCTGATAACAAAGATACACAACGAACTCATGACACAACTTAACAAAAACAAAGCAAAAAACCCAGCTAAAAAATGGGGAGATCTAAAAAGACACTTCTCCAAAGAGGAAGTCCAAATGGCCAACAGGCACATAAAAAACTGTTCAATGTCATTAGCAGTAAAGGGAGTAAATCAAAACCATAATGAGATACCATCTTACACCAGTAAGAAAAACAGACACCATCCAAAAAAACAGACAACAAGTACTGGCGTGGATGTGTAGAGAAAGGAACGCTTTTACACTGCTGGTGGGAATGTAAATTGGTCCAACCACTATGGAAAGCAGTGTGAGGACCCTCAAACAAATGAAAATGGAACTACCATTTGACATAGCTATCATTCTTCTGGGAATCTACCCAAAGGAGACCTCAGTGTGGGTACAAAGGAATACCTGTGCTCAGATGTTTATTGCAGCACTATTTATAATTGTAAGGACCTGGAAACATCCCAAATGCCCTAGACAGGACTGAATGAAAAAGATGTGGTATACATACACACAATGGAATATTACATATCAATTAAAAATGACAAATTTGATGATTTTTTGTTAACATAGATGTACCTAGAAGAAATCATATTGGCAGAAATAAGTCAGAGGGAAAAAGACAGAAACCAAATGATTTCACTAATATATGGGCAACCAAACGAAAGCACACAACTGGGGGAGGGGACCAGCTGGAGAGGCCAGGAAGGGGAGGTGGTGGGTGACCCCCAGGGATCACAATTATGTGAAAAATATATATATATATATAATTTAAAATTTTTAAAAAAATTAATTTTGGGAAAAAAATACACATCAAAAGAAATCTAACTTCAGATAAACCTAGTCCCTTTCCCACTCAAAGCAGAAGTTACTACTTTATTACAAAATCAATGAAATACCTATAAATGTGTTGATAATCCTATAAGAAGTTCACCAGCTTAAAAGACTGGCAGTAATACATATTTATCATATTTTATGAATTTGAATAGCTTGAAATGCTGTATAAAAGGTGGAGTATTCACCAATCAATTATGTAGTTCAGATAACTGCAACTGAAAAGCTCAGAGTTGTTTAACAGGAGAGACTAATCCAGGCACAAGTGGACACCAGCACCATTCTTGTAACCTACCTAAACCCAAAGCAAAGGAGCCTCTTTGACACCAAGATGCTATCATATAAGAAAGTTGATGTGAACTGAAAATGCAATGTAATAATATGCAAAGTGCATTAAATCAGCAGTCCCTCCAAAATGTAACGCCACCTCTGATCTAATACCTCATTAGAAGAGCATTCAAAAATGGAATGTTCAGTCATGTCTCCTTTATAGATATTTTCACTACAATAATGGTAGCTGAAGTGGCACCCCACAGAGGGCTATGTGCATACCAAGCTAAAACATAAGCAAATTAAACTACAAACTCTACTTCCAAGTTTGAATTTCAAGATTTATAAAATAAAGCTGATGCAGGCATTTTATTTATAGGAGCTTATGAAATCTGTTTCCTAAATCTGCAAAATAGTCTTCTCTCTCCCCAAGGAAAGGAAATGAACAAAATGTGTATGTGTGTGTGTGTGTGTGTGTTGCATGCATGCGTATGTGTGCATGTGTGTGCGTGTGTGGTGCTTGCGTGCGTATGTGTGCGTGTGGGGGGGAATGAAGGAGATTAAAGTATTAACTGTTCAAAGGTCAACTATAAAAAAAGCCAAAATGAAGGGAAAATAAAAGAGACCAAAATCAGAGCCAAGCTGAAGATCAGATTCAAATTAGAATCATGTGGAAACACACAGACAACATCAGAGATACAGAACAGAAAGGTGAGCACTGTCATTCCCACCACGGTGGTCAGGCAGGGGGATCCAGTGAAGACTGGAATGGTCATACCAAGTTCTCTGGTACTATCTTGTTTCCAAGTCCAGATGCCAGGTGTGTGTGTGTGTGGGGGGGGGGGAGAAGTGGTGTAAGAATCCATCAATCCACATACTCAGGACCCATACAGTTATCTGTAATAATACCCACATGCATCATGAATCACAGTAGGAGTCTATCTGGAATCATACTTAGCGGTAACAACAAAAAAGAATGCAAAGAAAATTAAAAATGTCACAGGATGGTCAATCTTTGCATTAAGTTATCTAACTATTCACAGTAAAAGTCATTTTCCTTTAATTAACTAATCTTAAACTAATTCAAGGAGGGGCAAGTTGGTTTCAGTGCCAACAGCACATGTGACACTCTCTGGAAACTTAACTCAGGAAGCCGTGAGGAAACATTCCACGCTGGCTGCTGAAAGAGATGCGCATCTTCTCATGGTGCTGAAGGCTAGGTCAGTGGGGCTGCACTGCGGCAAGGACCCTCTGGCTGGCACACATGGACATCCTGCTGTGTAGTTGGAAGGTGGCAGGCAATGGGAGGTGACACCAATCTTGTATCAGGGCTCCAGCCCTATAACCTGTAGGCCCATCTCCAAATAGCCATGCTTGAAGCACTGAATTTAGCAGGCGACAGTAGGGATACAATTCAGTTCATACCACCTACTAAAACCCTGGCACCCCAGAACAGTGGTTAAAGACATCTTTATCTGTAACATTTCAGGTAGAAAGGCTTAAGGAAGCAAACAAGAACAGGGTCCAGCAGCAAACCTTTAAACTTCTTTAAACCTTTAAACTTTTGCAGTTCACATGGAGAAAGGAGCTCAGGAAGGCTGGGGAGAGAAGCAGGAGAGATTGGAGAGTAGTGGACACTGAAAAGACAGTAGAATGCACTTGCTGGAGGTGGGTGCAATGCACAGACAGAGCCAGTCCCAGAGCCACCCTCCAACCTCCTCACAGGAAGGCAAGTGGGGCTCCTACAGTTCCTGCCATCTCAGGAAAGCTACCAACAGACCTGACCTGAAGAAGGTGACATGCGGGCAGCAGCACAGAGACAGTAGTGCAGGGTGGACTAATTGGGTGGTTTGATAGGGAACATTCTCTCCAGGAAGCAAAAAGAATAGACTTTAAAACTCTAGTGTACTATACAGTTTATTCAAACATTGCTTTGCAATAGACCTTCCTTATGAAATGATTTGGGGATTTAGAAAACAGCCTATCATATTTAATAAAACTCTCATTCAATAAAACATACTTTTCTAGCCAAATATTCTTAGAAAATGCCAAGTAAAGTGCACATGATTTTAAAACTTTGACACATTCAGTCTATTTTTTATTTACATGTGATAACAAGTGCTATGCTATGAGAACACAGCACTTATTATAAGCAGTAGTGTTAATTTAAGTAATGCAAACTCACTTTTAGGGGCCACTTTAATAAGTGAAACATGTGCACACAGTTTTGTCTCATGAGAACCAACTCCCACAAATTACCTCTAGTCTTTCAATGAAACAAGCTTATGAAGGAAGATGTGGGAAATTTTTTTCTTGCATTTGGATTTGTTATACAAAATGAGATTTAAGGCTAGACATGGTGGTGCATGCCTTAAGCGGCAGCCTAGAAAGCTGCAGCAAGGGCAAGAGATCATAGTTCAAGTCTCACTGGGGACATGTATAGAGACCTAGTCCCAAAAAAATAGCTGGGTGTGGTGGCGCATGCCTGTAATCCCAGCTACTTGGGAAGCCAAGGCTGGGGATTGCTTGAGTCTTTGGTACCCTGGGCAACGTGAGCCTGCAGTTGGTTCCTCAGGCAAAAATAGTGAGACCTAGTCTCCAAAAAAAAAAAAAAAAATCAAAATAAAATGAGAATGAGATTTAATATGTCTTTGTTTAACTTTTTTTTTTTTTTTTAAAGACCTATATGGAGAAACTACCCCCACATAGCGCTACCCACCCCCACATAGCACTACCCACCCACGGAAAAGCACCAGTTGTGAGCACAAGTGGCTGATGAAAAGCAGATCAGCAAGCTGGAGGGCATGCTCCAAGCACTCCCTGGGTCCTGCCCTCCCAGGACAGCACCCTCCTGTGCTCCTGCCCCCCCCCACACACACCCCTGCCATGACCTGAGATGCCACCTCCCACCCAGCATCAGGTCACCTGCTAAAATTCTCAAAACAGTCAAGAATCCCAAGACAACTGTGCCTGTAGGCGGCCCTCAGTGAAGACACACCAAGTCCTTACTTCCCATCTTCAGTACGCCTCCCACCTCATGTTACTGACAAAAGGTTTTCAATAAATGTTAATCAAGACACATCAGACCTTTACCACCCAGCGAGGAAAACCATGGTTCGACCCACATGAAACAGTATTCATGGGCATTAAATGTGGCCAGCGCCAGGACATTACACAGCTATTGATGCCGACTGAGAAAAGGCGCGGGAGGGGATGCAGAGGACACAGGTTGGGGGGGGAGGGGCTTGGAGAAGAGAAGAGGCAGTGCCCCCCCATCCCGTTCACCCCAACTGAACCTGCTGGCCACATGAGTTCAGGGCAGCAGAGCCCTTGAAGCTGTGACTGAGTCAGCCACTACCATGCTGTCCTGCCCCATGACACCTCGGGCTCTTCAGGGACTGCCCAGCTGTAAGACTGAGATTTTATATCTCTCTGTATTAAACACCAGGCAGCAGTCCTAAGGCCTGGTGTGTGTTGATGGCCTCTACAGGCGCATGACCTTGACCCCGCCCCTGGACCCTCAGCAGGGGTGGGGGCTGGGGAATGTGCTCAGGCCTGGTATACACAAACACCTGGAGGAATGCACTCAGGCACAGGGAGGCGCAAACACCAGGTCCCAGTGCGCCCAGGACGCAGAGCAGAGGCCCATGAGTGGCTCAGCTTGTTGATCACTAACACAGATGGCAAAGGCTTATATGAAAGAAACACACACTTAAATTTCTGCCTTTGTTGAGTCACAGCATGAAATTTTTAAAAATAAACCTCCTATTTCCTTAAGCTTTAAGTTCCTTAGTTTTACTTAATAGCCATTTGTGGAAAGTTTCTGAAATAAAATCCGTAACAACTGTCATGATTGTGGACCTGTATCCACTATACATGAACAAAGGGTAAAAAATCTTACCAAACAAATTAAAAGGACGCTGGAGGGCTACAGTGGCTGAACACACTTCCACACCACCGCCCTGCATCTCCAAGTGAATAAAGGCAATCAAATACACTGCTACAAGGCTGGCACTGAGAAAGCACTGGACAGTTCCCCTCTGTAACTGTTTATATTATCAAGGACTTTAATCTGTGATAAATTCTATAACCATTAAAAATCTTAGACCATTGATTTATGCCTTAATTCAGACATGCTGAGCTCTTCAAAATGAATGTTCCAAAAGAGCATACACTGCAAATTGCAATTGTAACATAAAACAAATGTTAAAATGTTAACATCTTTCCTGAATATATTGTAGTGTATTAATTGTTGGTCTTGGTAATGTAGCTTATTAGTTTTGCATAATTTAAGTTTTAATTCATCGTTTAATTTTTAATCGAGCAGGGTTTTTTTTCCCTCAAGAAATGCTTTCTGCTTAAATGTTAGCCACTAAACATGGTATATATAAAACAATTCTATGGCATGAACATATGACCATGTATCATAAGACTTCACTGTGATCTCAAATACAAAAACAATCATAACATTTTATAGCCTAAAAAATCAACAGTCATCTTATTTTGGCATTTATACTTAAATAATTTAAGCTTGGAGACAATGGTTAAAAATCTAAAGACCTGAGTAAAAAAGTAGAAACAAATCACTCCCATTACAAAGAATTCTTTTACATTTTAGTCAAAAACAATAAAGCTCTTTCTTTGGAATATCACCCTCCATATTAAATTTTAAAATCTGCATTTTACTTTCCTATGAAAACAGAAGGGACCCATATCGGGGTGTGTGCATGTTCTCCTCAATGGAACAGCGGAGGGTATACACATTGCCCACCTCACAGAAAATGAAAAAGCTAATGAGGAAGAAGGGGAAGATTCCAAGAAGGCCGATGAGGGAAATGCTAACTTCCACGTCACTTATGAGCTCTGATAGAGGCCCAATTAAATTTTTAAAGTTATTATTTTAGTAAGTACTCTATTGCAAGGCTCTTCTTTTTAGCTGCCTCTAAAGACAAAACTCTCCAAAGCAACAGTCATTAACAGTGTTATGCCTCATCATCCACAGACCTTTGGAAAAATATTTAAAGCACATTTTAATAAACTTTTGTAGGTTATTTTACTCAACATAATTTTAACTGTGTTTTTATTTGTTTTTTATGTGTTATATAGTTGCAATATGATGAAATTAGAAAAGCATGTCAATAAAGGAAATCTAACCCCCATCTCCAATTTCCCCTGTGACAAGGTCCAAGTCTGGTTGATACCATTCCCAGTAATTCAATATTGCTACCATGTCACACATTCTCACCTGTCTCTGCCAGTTTTAATAAAAATTCAGTAAATACATGCGTGCTCACATATATACATGACTCCCTACTATAGGTTTGATCTCCTTGGAAACACAATTGCTGAGAAAAGTTCAATGGAGGTTTTGAAGGCCAAAGTTTCAAATGTGTAAGTACAATACAGTAACTGTATGCAGGCATGCAGAGAGGAGCTTCCCGGTCCAAAGGAACATTTCCAGCAGGAGTGATGACATGCTGCTCACCACTGCCCCGAAGGAAAACTGACAGTGTTATAGAGGGGTTTTCTCCAGGAGTCAGGATCTTTCGCATCCAACATTACGTATTTTGTTCGATTTTTGGATGTACATGATCACACTATTTAGAAGAATAGAAAAAAAATGGTTATTTTTAAAAAGCAGGGGATTAATGAAAATGCTTTCCAAGTCAAAAGCTATGAAAGATTCCCATCATATATCTTTCCTCACAGCTCTTCTCACCCCTATTAGAGCCCACAGATAACATGGCCACCAATATTCTTGTACTTGCAGCTAAATCTACAAAAATATCACAGGAATTCTTTCTGTAAACTGCCCTCACAGTAGCTGGACCTTTAAGTCACTTTACTCATCACTCTATTCTACAAGGAAGTCATGATCTGGCAGCACAATTATAATGTACATCAAATAGCCTGAAAACTTAAAAACCCAGAAAATTATGACAGCTATTCCATAAACATAAAATACTATTCTGCATTCACTTATTTCTTATATGCAGAGTTCTTATCTAAGATGTTTGTAAAATAATCCAGCAAACCAGATACTAGAAATTATAATTCTTACTTTACAAATTAGGAAACAGATTGCCAGTTGAAAACAGAAGAACACATTTAGCACAAAACCATGGGGAACAAAGGAAAAAAAAATAAGAGAAACCAAAAAGAAAGCGTATGTGATTAAATAATAATTTAGCTTAGTTCTAAGTTGCACTCCTTATACCACTTAGGGTTCTCAGGCTTCAGCAACAGAAAGCAAACTAAAATATGAGAAGCAGAAAAAGAAAGAAAGTGGGGGAAGGGTAATTAGAAAAAAATACTGAGAACCAAATTTGCAAGCCAAAATAGAACAAATAAGCTTAGCAAGTGAAAAAGCAGAAGGCACAAAACCTGTCTTTGGCCTGTACACTTTAGCCAAGAGACATCTGCCATGTTTTATATTTTCAGCATTTTCCCCAAGAGGTTACATGTTTGCATCTTAAGTTCCAATAGCAGCAGTATATTCACTCACCAATAATTAGATAGTCCCCCAAACCCAAAGGGCAAGGATGTTAGACAGATACAAAAGTTAATTTTTGGAACATATATTAACATCTAAAAAATTTTTCTAGTTTTGCCATCTCTCCTATCCCAGAGCAATCCTTAAAAGCAATCTGACAAAACTGGCGAACAGGAAAATCAACAGTAGCTCAGGATGACAAGTAACCAAACATCAATGACTTTTTTAAAAAAGAGTAAAACAATCTCAAAAGGAAATAAAATCTGTTGAAATGCACTGAAGACAACTATGCGTTTGTGTCTAGTAGTACATTAAACCAGGGTACAGGGACCCAAAGAGAGCACAGGTTCACTTACTAAAGGAGACAGAGATAAATCAACTGAACTCTTACAAAGACAAGGAAAGGGAGCTGACCAAAAAAAAATAACTCTTAATGGGAGTTCCCATAGTCCCTGGGCTGAGCTCTAAGGCAGTCATGGGTGAGGTGAGATTTTGTGAGGCCACTGGGCAGGGAGGGAGGGGGCAGTGAGAGCTACAAGTTAACTATTCAAGTAATCATGTTAACTGTGGGGAATCTAATTTTCTTCAAACAACTGAAACATATGGAAGAAACAAAAAAGTGGCATACCTTAACAGTGGGCTAAATCCACCCTGGAGTGAAGTCTACTCCAGACTCACCCTTCTGAAAGAGTTAAAAACAAACTCCTAGATGATGAACAATACTCACATGACTTAAATGACCAGCAGAAAAAAAGCACAATGCTCTTTAAATAAACATTCCAAAATGAAGCACAATACATACCAAAATTTTCAATGTCCAAAATCCAGCCAAAAATTACTACACATGCAAAACAACAAAAAGTAAAAAGAGACAACCTACAGATTGCATGAGATAGAATTAGCACAGCTATTAACACAGCTATGAAAATATGCAGTCAATGAAAAGGAAAAAACTTTTGACTGAAAGATTAAAAGAAAATCTACAAAGATATGAGTAGAAATTCAGAAATCTGAGAGATATTATCAAGAAATCTACTACAGATAGCTGAAAACCCAAGAAAAGGGTTCCAATAAAAAGTCAGAAAATAAGAGGGAAAAATAATTGAAATTACGAGCTAAATTTTTCCAAACTATAAAAAAAAATACCCTTCACATAAAAAATAAATTTAGCAAACTATAAGATAGGAGAAATGCCAAACAAAGGACACAAGGGCAGCTCACCATGTGATCACTAAAAGTAATTAAAAAGAGAAAAATTCAAGGTGAAAAAAATGCATGATCTACACAGAGGAATAAAAAGACTTCTCATCAGAAATAACAGAAAACAGAAGATAATTGTAAGTTATTTAAAGAATATACTCTCAACCAATAATTCTATATCTAACAAAATTTCCCTTCAAAAGTGAAGACAAAATAATGATTTTCAGACAAAGAAAAGCTAAGAAATTCATCACCAACAGACATACACTTATTTTAAAAGTTAAAAAAAGTTCTTCAGGCAGAAAGGAAATTATACCAGTTGGAAATGTGGATTTAAAGAAAGGAATGAAGAGCATCAGAAATGATAAACATAGATAAATATAATAGACATTATTTTAGCTTTAATTTATGTAAGTGAAAATTACTTGCAAGGTTTTGTAGCATTTTGACATATATAAAAATAAAATGTTTGACAACAGTAGGCAAAAAAAAAGTAAATGGTAAATTAAAGCATACTACTGACAAGAAGTAGCATATATAGTATTATTTGAATTTAAAGATGCATATACACTGGGAAAATCACTAGAGTCAGAAAGCAAATTTAGCCTGTGAGTCAAAAGTGGAGACTAATTGGGATTCCACAAAAAATTGCAATCCAGAAACAGGTTGAGAGTAGAAAAAAGGAGTGAAGAACATAAGACAAAGAGAATGAAGGCTTAGTTAGTGAGTACATTGACAGGACAAAACACAAGACCCAACTATACAATAAAAGACATTTAATAGACACACACACACACAGCTACTATTGAGCAGACAGAAGTGGCCAAATTAATAAGGCAAAGAAACAGAATTACTTCAAGAGAAGGAATATTAAATAAGAAAGATCACTTTAGAAACATGAAAAGTTTAAAACAGCAAGAAAACATCGTCCTAAATGTGGATGCTGCCAGTAATGTAGTTCTGTAAGTACATGATAACAGAATCTGATGCATCAGGGCTCAGAACACAAACCCCGTGGCTAGGGAGACTTCTGCACAATATTGTGCACCAACCTGACCTAACTTTTATTTAGAGAATAATCTACCTGCAATAGAAACATTACATGTTTTCGAATAAATTTATGGAGATTTGTCATATGGCCCAACACACTTATCCATAAAGTTGTACATATTCATTGTGTTCTCAAAATGAAACGAATCCACAGAGTTCCCTACAAGTATTTAGGAATTAAAACATGTTTCTAGATAATCTAGGTGCAAACAAGGAATTCAGAAAGAAAACTAGAAAGTATTTTGAACTCAACACAGAAGAAAATGAACCATATCACTTACCCAAGCCTGCTTAGATGTGGAAAGCAGTCCAGCTCACCCAATAGAGAGAAAAGTCAGACAAGCCACAGCACCAGGACTTTCCTCATGCCCATCAGGGGACAGGTCACTTGGAAACCAAGTGAGCCAAAGCCCAGATAGGGACAAAATCCTTGCAGTGGAGAAAGAATACATACACACTTGGTCCCAGGCACAGAACAGAGCAGCCACTGTAGAGTCACAGGAAGCAATCAGTCTACATTTAAATGAACATTTGAAAGACAAAACTGAGTGTGTCATCCCTCCGGAATACACACAAGAGTACATGTACCAACCATGAGTTTCTTCCCCAGGCCTCCACTGCTGCTCCTGAGTAAGCCTAGGGCCAGTCAAGAGACCTGGAGAGAATGACTTGGTGGTGCAAATCTGTAAAAGGTGATCCACGCAAGCAGGGCACAGAGCCCCACTGTCCTCCAGATAGGTGCCCAGGGTTGCTCCTGGATGAGGAAATGGAGCAAATGCTACCCACCCAGAGCAAAACCAAAGACACAGAGCTTGGGTTGGGTGCGTGGGTGAAGGTGTGAGTGGGGAAGAGATGCATATACCCCACCTGCTTTTTAGGAAGAGGTAGGAAACCCTCTCATCTCTAAAACAGGAAACCCACGGCTACTAAGGAAGGGAGAAGCATCCCTTCCCCCCGGAGTAAAGGACAGGACATGATTTTGTACCAAGGAACCAAAAAGAGATTTGAACGCAGCAGAGAAAGGAACAGGAAAGTCTTGTTGAAGACCAAAATAATGCCTTATCAAGGCATTAACCATCCTGAGGAGAAGGGGCAGGGATCCTAAGGACACTTCATAATGAGGGTGAGGCCTTCCTTAGTCAGGGTAGGATACATACTACACAGAGTTGTCTACTGCAGTCTGGACTTTAGTTCCCAAGATCAGCAGCCATCCTGCATTGCAGGGATGATCAAGCACACTGACAAAAAACTTCCAGAACACAGCTCCCACTCTAAACCAAAGGCACTGGCAGTCATCACTAAGAGTACTCTAAAGTGAACCCTCCACAAAAACAGTGACAGCAATGGTAAACCAGACACCACTCAGCTCCTGACTAGGCTGAATGAAGCCCCCCACCGATGTCCTGACTGAAGACAGTAGGGACCATTTCCCAGGGTCAGAGGCCCCTGAACTTACAATGGTGCAAACTAAAATTTTTCAGCATCACAATTGGGCAAAAGTGATAGAGTAGAAACCATTCTAAATTTGAATCTTTCAGGGCTAGTACACACAGCCAGACCCTCCTTTCTGGTGTAGTGGGAGGGAGATCCGCTGCAGCACACATGCACTGGGCTGCTGGACCAGCGCCAGGCCACTGGACCAGCACCTGGTCACGTTTACCAGTGTTTTTCATCCATGATATTTTCAACTTAGGAAGTGGTTTATCGGGACACAATTCCATTCAAAGTCAAAGATCTACATAAATTATATGTCTTTTTGATTTGCTGCCATTTTCTCTGATTCACATTTGATATCAAACATGACCAAAAATTATAGCACAAAGTTTATAGTTTTAAATGCTTGCAATGAGAAAGAGAAAAAAGATCCAAAACTAATCCAGACATCCATCCAAAGAAACTAGAAAAAGAACATCAAATTAAACCTAAAGTTGAATAAAATAAAAACAAGCACAGAAATCAGATAAAAATTTAAATGGAGAAAATCAATGAAACCAAAGCTGATTTTTTCAAAAAGTTGCTAAAAGGCAAACTTTTTTAGCTAAAGTGATCAGGAACTGTGAGATGCTATGAAAATAAGAGAACTATATAATCAGCTATAAAAATAAAGAGCTGTAATAGGACAAAAACATAACAAGACTAAGTGTTGATACAGCAACAGTGAAATAAAAGTTTTTTAAAAATGCTTTAAATTTTAATTTTTTCTAAATATGAAGGATGTAAAGGTATCAATACTGGCTTAAAAAATGATCTCCATAAGTATCTGAAAGTTGAAGAAGCACAAAAATTTTTAAATTTTCAGTTCTCTTTTCAAATAGAATAAAACAATTCTAACTGAAAACTAGAAAATTAACTCAAAATGATTGCCCTTTTGGCAGTATAGGAAAGTAATTTTAAAATCATAGCAAAAATAAATGAAAAAGTATCCAAATTTCAGGAGACATTTTGCCCAAGAAATGTTACTGTGGCTTTATCTTATGCCCTATTTCTTCAATTGCCTAAAAGAAGTACAAAGACTTCAAATCTCAGGAGAACAGATATTTCCTTAACAGTCTTCCCGATATTCAAAATCATAAGAAGTAATCAGATGCCCTAATGGCTAAAATGCCATGTGTTAAAATTTCTTAGCAAAACCACAAGCAATGAAATAAAGCTGTTCAAAGAAAAGTCAAAAGAAGCCAACAACCAAATTAAAGTACACAACTTGGGGGGTGGGAGGGTGGGACAGGGTGGGAACGGTCGGGGGGGGGTGAACCTCAGAGATCACAAAGATGTGAAATTTATATATAAATAAATTATTTTAAAAAATAATAAAGCTGTTCATGCTGAACAGTATTCTCCAAAATTATTTTCTCTTTTATTTATTTAGTATTCTCCTAAATTATTTTCTCTTGGTTGTATTGGTTGTTTTTAGTATTATTTTCCTTAAGATCTCAAGATATCAGAAAGTTAATTACATTTTTTTAACCTTGTTCATTTTGTACATGTTTCTTTGTAAAAAGAATTACTCATCCACTGCTTCTTTACTGAGGGTCTATGACATCTATAATTTCTCTTAAAGAAGGCAGGCAAGAAAACTATGCCATTATAGGCAGGGTAACATTTTTTCAATATTGCCATAATAACTTAGTATTTCTGCTGAAAATTCTTGATTTGAGATCTACCACAAATGTTTGACAATAAAATAGCTCTCTTTTCAGCCAGGAAAAAACATCAAGAAGCCAGGGTAGGTTTCCCGGCAGTGTGTTCTCTTGGTGCCTGAGTTTCACTACCCTGCTCTCACAGCTTGGTGCCCAGGGTCCTCACAATGACATCTGGATGCAGTTCCCACCATGGCAGCATCCCACCTGGGCCCACTTATGCCTGAACCTGTCCTGCCCTATCTCTCAAGCCCCCAGCTGTTATCTGCCATCACAACCTACAAATACCACATCCCTGGAAAACTAAAGAATATTAAGGTCAGAACAACATCCTGATTTATGCTTCTTTTGTTAGGTATTTTCCTTTTGACATGGGCAACTTCATCTCCTGAGAGAGTCAGAGGAAAGGAAATCCTGAAATAGAGTATCTTATTCTCTCAAATCATACCATAAATGAGAATTCCTTTGATTTAATTAAATGGCAACCCTGTACAGATTTATATATAACATATAACACTACTATCCCAACATATAAACACAAGTGTTGAGTTTATAAAACATTAGTAATGGAGTCAAGGGCTCTAGATTGCTGCTTCATATTGCCATTAATTAGTCAAAAGCAATCACTTACCTTAGCTGAGTTCTGGTGACTGCAGTCACAATTCAAAAAGATGGACTGACAATTCACTGACTCTTTGCAAACTAACAGTAATTACAACCATCAAGCATTGGATAGTACAGTTTACAACAGGGTACCAGGACTAAAACATCATAGGATTTAGGTCACATGACAGGTATCACTCTATAGCAGCAATTAAATAGAGAAAATTGAATCTTTTAAGTAACATTTACAATAGGACCAATAGTAATGAAATATTCCTTTATAAATCTAACAAAATATGTGTTAAATCACTGTGATGAGAACTACCAAACACTGCTATGAAATGAAAGGCCTATATAAATAGGAGAATAAACTGCATTAATGGATTTCAAGATTCAGCATTATTAAGATGTCAGTTCTCTCTAAATTGTTCCATAGATTCAATGAAAAAAAAAACCTGAATGTGCATATGCAAAAAAAAAAAAACCTGCAATCCATACTTCAAACAACATTGAAAATAATAGCTCAAAATGGATCATACGTCTTAATGTAAAACCTAATGAGAAAATATCTGTGTGATTTGGGTTTGATGATGTTTTTACATATGAAAGTAAAAGCATAAACCACAAAACAAAAACTTGATAGACTGGACTTATCAAAATTAAGGACTTCTCTTCAAATAAAACTGGAAAGATAATGAAATCACAAGCCACAAATTGAGAGAAAATATTTGCAAAATACATTGCTAACTAGTATCCGGAATACATAAAGAAGTCACACAATTCAGTAGTAAGAATGTAAATGACCCAGTATAGAATTAGGCAAAACAACATGACACATCAACAAAGAATACTAACAGCAAATGAATGTATGAAAAAAGGTACAACATAACTGTACTGAAGAAAAACAAAACTGGAGCCAATACAAGACAGCACTGTAGACTGAGCAACTTGGTAGAACTAGAAAAGCTAAAAATAGAAAGTACCAATAAGCACAGAAGCACAGGGAGCTGTCCGACAGAAGCAACTTTCATTACCTCTAAGAATGATGCAAAATGGCTGAACAATTTTCAGAAACAGTTCAGCAGTTTCTTATAAAGTTAAGCACACACAGTATCAGTTCTATGTATTTACAGAAATGAGGTTTACATCAGCTTTGCTGAAAATCTCCCCAAAACTTGTAAACATTCCAAATAGCCTCTCAATTTTGGGAATGAATAAACTGTAGTAGACCTACACCATGGCACACAGCTCAAAAGTCTGAAAAATGAGCTGCTGACAAACACAAGGCAGGTGAATTTCAAATACTCTAGGACAGTTCCTAGCCTTGGCATCACTGACACCTGTGCCAGGTGAGTCTTCTGTGCGAGCTGACCAATGTGCTGCAGTAAGTTCAGCAGTATCCCTGGCTCCTACCACTGAGTGCCATTAGCACCCTTACCGCCAAATGGTATTGACTGAAAATGTCTCCAAGACTTCACCAAATGTGTCCTATGGAGCAATATCACCCCCCTCCCCGAAACAGAACCACTGCATTAGACTGTGAACATAGACTCACAAGTATGACTTCACTCCATAACTCTGAAGAAAACTAACCCACATGAGCAAACCTGTTTCTCCATGAAAGATGTGGGAGTGGGGGGCTTGACTCTAAGAGAATGGGAGAATTTTAAGGACAATGAGGGCATCCTTTGGCCCACAACTACAGACCTTTGTCAGTTTCAAGGGCTCTTTGTGAAGCTCTGAATTTTAACTGGTCTAGTTTTGCCTTAATGCAAATGAATGCAGAAACAAGGTGTACATATAGTTGAAATTAGTGTTTTTTTTTTGAAAAATTTCACCAACTCTGATATCAGCTTTGATGCTTAAAAATCAATAAAAATAAATAAATATGAATAAATAAATAAGGTAAGTTCTTATGCCATGTATTAATAATGCCATTATAATTATATATTACTAGTTTTCTATGAGCATGATGAAAATGTTCTAAAATAAGATTTTAAAGAAGTTTTCAAATCTGTGAATATGTTAAAGGCAAATGATTTGTACTGTTGTATAAATCATATCTCAACAAAAATACTTTAAAATACCATATTTGTTCATCTTTTGATAAGCACACCAAGTAGGCAATATTGGCTCCCAATGACACACACACATGCGTGCATGCATGCACGAACACACAGAGAGATTTTTGCCCATCTGTTAAACCACACCCTGCAACTTTTCCTTACTTTCCTTATTTTCACTATCTTGGACTTGATCTGTTTCCCTGTTCGTAGCTGTAAGAAATTGACTCAGAGCTCAAACATTCCCATTTACTGCTGTGAGCCAACATAGCATCACAGCCAGTGGGACCTTTGGAACTCTGTATTCCTGATGATCACAGGTCCTTCACTATCCATGGAATTGCTGCGCTTTCTCTGGAGAGTGAGCATTACTTTGCTCTGCAATGCATAGCTGAGAAGCAGCTTCCAGGGGCACTGTTCTCAAGGGTTCTCACTCTCTAACAGACCAGGCTTCACTCAGGAGCGGAGGGGCTGAGAAGCCAGGAGGAATTCTGTGGTCCCTGAAGAAACAAATGTTCTTTTAAAACTTATTTTTGAAGATTTAAAAGAAATTATTCAAGAATTTATGAAAGTGCAGGTCAGTTCTATTATACTTTTAAATCAATTTGTCTAACAGCCTGATCTTTTAAATTCAGAAGAATAATGTATATTTAAAGTATTCTATAATTACTACAAACGTATTAATTAACAGTACCAGGAAGAAGTTATCTATGCACTATAAATATAAGGCAAAAAAATCATCTCTACGGCATTTCTGAAACCATATGATGTTAGGTAGGTCATAACATTAGCACTTTTCTTTGAAAACCTTATAATTACTAATCTTTATAATTTTTAAGCTGAATATTGACTTTGTAATAAATGAGTGCAAGTCAAATTCCAAATCTGAAATAGTTTTGAGTTATACTGACCATTAGCACTAATTTACAAAAAGACATATAGCTATGGCTTTAATAATGGCTTGAATTATTTTTCCTTTTTAATGCCTTGTATAATGTCACAATTTTTCCACTACGTGAAAAATGCAAATAACTCACTATTTCTACCTTATTTCCAAAACCATTGAAGATAATACTGTTTACTGGGACTGAGCTTCTCCCCAAGGCCATCTAACCCTTCCCAGCCAGTGCCCTGCACCTGTACCTTCCACCTCCTTCCCACAGCCACCTCCCTTGCCCACTGCCCCATTCCACATAACACTGTATCCTCTCTATTATCTAGATGTCCTACCAGACTACCAATTCCATGAGACCCAAAATATTTTTCTGGACAAGTTTTTAGGTACAGTACTGGTACCAAATAAGTACTTGATAATTTTTTGTTAGATGAATATTTATATACTGTTTATGCTATTTTACAAATAGGAATTATCACTTAGCAACTGCCATTGTTAAAAAAAAAAAAAAAAAAAAAAAACTTAATTTATCCCATCACTTTCCAAACAAGTTTTACCAAGCAAGGCCTCTTTTCCTAATCACCACCACCCATGAAGGCTCTTCTCTACAGAAAATGGTCAGTGCCAGATGATAGAACAGACTTCACTGTTAACCTTTTCAGCTTCTTAAGTAATGAAAAGCCATCACAAATTTTTATATAGACAGGCAAGGAGCTTTGTACTTTGCAGCGCTATAGCAGACAAGACTGGGTCAGGGAGGGGCAGGCAAAGGAAGGGAGGCCCAGAGTGGCCCCAGGCAATGGCAGAGGGGCAGGTAGTGGAATGGAACAAAAAGTTCCCAGAAAACTGGGATAAAGATCTGCTCTCATTGGGGTTGGCCAGGAGCCCACAGGTCACAGGAGTTCACACAAGCTTCCATACCTTCAGTGAGTGGGTCACAAGTTATTATAAACTGGTAAACACTGAACAAAGATTGGAGAGAGTACAACAGTGGTTGTGGCCTATGCACTGATGTGTAGGAGAACAAGGAATACTAAGGAAGAGAGAAAGGTCTGTATCTTTATAGCCAGAAAGAGCTGAGAATGAAAAAGTGAAGGAGGAATTAAAGTTAGAACTCTGGCAAGAGTCACAATGTACAGAAGAAAAGGAAGAGCACACACAGGGCAATGGAAAGGCCAGCTTGTTCATTCACACATATCTGCATCCCCATGTGGCCCACTGGATTGAGGAACTCATAACAAACATCTACTTGTTAAGTGCCCATTATGTACCAGGCACTCTTCAAGGTATCTTTGAAAATAAGTGCACAAACAAAACCCAAAGATATCTGTCCTAACAATGAAACCCAACAAAGATTTTGGTGCTGTGGGGAGTGACACAGGGAAAGGAGTCAGGGCCCTGACAAGGGCATGCTACCTGTGAACAGTCAGGGCAGGTGTCACTGAGAAGGCAGCCTGTGGCCAAAGTCTCAGAAGAGATGAGAGGCCACAAACAGTCACAAGGATAAAGAAGTTCTTGAGTGTGAACAGGAGTGCCACAGATGAGGCATTAGGGGTTGCGCTGCATATTCAAGCAGTAAAAGAAGCCAGTATCGGGAGGAGCACAGTACTTGTGACAAGGAGAGGTGGCCAGAGAGGCACCAGGTTCCAGATCACAGGATCCTTGGAGGACACCGCCAGCACTTCTGGCTCAGAGTGAAAACGGCAATCACCAAGACACGCTTAGCAGGGGTGACACCACCTGTGTCGGCCGTCAAAGAGTCAAATGGCTACAAGCTGAGAAGCAATGGCAGAGGTCAGGGACAGATGCAGGAGCCCTCCCCAAGATGCCTGAGGAAACCTATCGATGACAGTGCTGGAGTCAGGGATCCACGACAGAGGGCAAGGCACAGCAGGTTCCCAGCATACCCCAAGTACAGAGCTCATTCCTACCTCTTCATCCGGGTCCTTCAATCATCACTTATCCCAACATGCTCACCCCACATTCCGCCCTCTAGTGCCATGGTATCAGAATACAGTACACTGCAAAAAAGACATGACAGCTAGAAGAGCAGTTATAACCCTTATCTTCCTATTACAGATGTCTCATTTGAAGAAATGAAAACAGCTAACAAAAATTTTTATCGCTATGACAAATTTAAAGTTAATTCTGCAGTAGTGTCTTTACATTTAAAAAAGCAGGAAATAATGAATATGTCTAAATTGGCCAGTTTTTTCCAGCACTGTAATTAAATAAGCTGGCCAAGAAAATGCAGATTTATAGTCCAATGGATTTGCTCTAAAGGCCATAAAGATGACAGGGAGGGATACTGTCTGCTGCATTGCAATGTGCTGCTAGGAGATTTCACAGGAAGTTTAAAAAGGTAAGACGGAGAGATAATTAATGTTAGAACTCATATTTAAGATAACTCATTAAACAAAGAGGCAACCTCAAGAGTTCACAGAAGCTACTTGTAAACTTACTCCTCAGTTCTATGAATTGTGATTAAATTTTGTCCATTCAGAGTAATGTTGCTTTTCAAATCATTATGCAAATATGATTCATTTACAATAAAACATTGTTTATAATATGTAGATGTCAGGAAAAGTCTCTTAGAGAACAAAATTCATACCCTGTTGAAATTGTTGTTAAAATTGAAAGTAACAGGGACACTTTGGACAATTGGTCACTATGGACAATAAATATAAAAAAATATATTGAACTGTTGAAATTTAACCTAAAATATTATATATAAAAGGAATGATTTATCCTAAGGTTCTTTTTAAAATACCAATAATAGGAGTTTCCCAGCATCTTAGGTGATGAGAGGAGTATTTGCTAGTTCAAAAGAAAATCTGTAAGTCCAGAAAATTTAGAAACCTGGGGTAGGATCTACAAACTCTTTCTATACTATTAATCTGTGGGGCTTGAAAATAATGATTTAGCATCTTTTATAATCCAGACTTCACAGAAACTTGTTAGAGTCAGGAGACCAACTTTTCAGCAAACTAGCACATGATACCACAGAAAACATCACAGCACTAATCACAGTTCTAAGATTTCCACTACAAACATATCAAAGCAGAATAGCTGTCAAAGGCATACATTAAATCAATTTCAAATTGAACAGAAAATTATTTCCTATTTTCCAAAGGCACTGATTTGGAGTGATCTTAAACCTCTGGAAAAGAATTCCTCAATTTTCAAAAATTCTGAAGCCTAATTACAAGTAATTATAGCTTTTCATTTTCAACATGATGAAATAATTTGATTCTTTTTACAAGAGGTCTGGTTTAGCTCAAAATAGACAAGTGCTTCTGCACTGAGTTAGTACACAAAGACAATAAGGATCATTCTCGGTAGAAAATCAGGGCTACATGTTGGCCATAAATCATAAATGCTGTATTCAAGCAAAAAAAAGTCTGTATGTTCTACAGACGCAACTCATTCATTCACACGTACAAGAGAAAGCCAACTACCCCAGCAAGAATGAGCTCCAGCAAGAGTGAGGGGAGAGGAAAAGCAGTGTTGTCACTATATCAGAATCCAGACGTTCATGTTCTTGGGAGGGAGGAAAGAGAGACTCCGGCCTTCCTGACACTCGATTCGGTGCAAGAAACCAAACACAAACCACCAGCAGCAAAGAAGAACTAATTCTGGTTTCAAATGTAGAACATGAGATCTAACAGCAAGTTGTCCCAAAATAATCCCATTTTCTGAGAAAAGAAACTGACTTTTATAAAGCATACAAGGAATTCTTAATAGCAAACAAACCATAAATTAATACACTAAATCAAAAACTTAAAGACTCTGACAGCAATACTTTTTTACTCTATAAAATTTGCAATGTTGAACATTTTTCCATCTTTTGCTTTATATAGGGCCTTTTGCTAATGACTCACATTTACAGTGATTTGTTACATGCTATTAGAACAAAAGCTCCATAAAACTGCTTTCTATCCTGACCTTACACACCTGGTTACAATTATATCTTCAGAAAGCTAACCCACTACTTTAGCAAGGACATACTAAGCAAAGGTAACCAATCAGCAAGCAGAAACAGATATGAGCACCTATCTACTAAGAGAGCTGAACAAGCTTACAGGGTAGACTGACTGGCACATGGGTTCTCTCTCTCTCTCTCTCTCTCTCTGTGTGTGTGTATATGTGTATCTCTCTCTTGCCCTCCACCCACCCACAATGCCTCAGCAGAGCATCACACCATAACGCACACAGTTGCAAAATGATCCTAGCTATTTTTTTGAATCATGTACCAAAAGAGAGAGAACTTCAGATAGAAAAACAGTATAGTCATTGTAACCACCAATTGTTCTGCATCACAAGTTCCTACAGTACATCAAATGAGAAAACCGACTTGGCTAGAGTCCAGGAGGCAACCTTAACAACCAAATTCTCAGTTGCCATTAAGTTTTTTTTGGTTTTGTTCTTGTTTTTGTTTTTGTTTTTGTTTTTTGAGGCTAGGTTTTTGCTATTTTGCCCGTGGAACCGCAGGCTCTCGTTGCCTGGGGTACAGACTCAAGCCACAGACTCAAGCAATCCCCAGCCTCAGCTTCCCAGGTAGTTGGAGTTACAGGCATGCGCCACCACACCCAGCTATTTTTTTGGAACTAGATCTCACTACAAGCTCCAGGCGGAACTCGAACCTCGATCCCTAGCCCTGGCCTCTTCATAGGCTGAAGCTTACAGGCATGAGCCACCGTGCCCGGCCTCAGTTGCCATTAAGTTTTGATGAGAGAGAGAGGAGAGGAGAGGGGAGGGGAGGGGAGGGGG
>PVHY01006209.1:0-76404 GCA_004024945.1 Uropsilus gracilis
ATTTTCCTTGCTAGAAGGGGTATTTAAATATAATACAGTTTACTAAGACCTACACAAAGAGAGTACTAACATTTATTATCTATTATGCCAGGCACTTTATATACTTTCCTTCATCTTACTTAGCAGCAATGACTTTGAGGTACAGACCATTATGTTTCTCCTCTTGCAGATGAGGAAACTGAGGCTCAGTAAATCTGAGATTATATAAGAAAGAAGTGGTAGAGTCAAACTTCAAGCCTGTTCAGACTGAATTCAGAGCTTATCCTTTTATACAATTATGCTATTTTCCATTTTTCAATAAAAACAGTACTAAAGGTGCACTTTACCTTTTGTTGATTTAAAGTACTTTTGCCTCTATGATTTTCTTCACCAAAACTTTCGACATTTTAAGAGCAAAATACTGAAGATAAATAACAAAATTCCTGACTGTTTTTTTTTTTATCTGATTACTAGTCTACAGTTTGAAGTTATGCCTCAAGGAATATCAAGTTTAAAGCACAGTAAGAAGTATAAGTTGTTACGTTTGACTATCTTTTCTTATTTTTCCTCTATCCCACTCATTTTTCCAATGAATTTTATTATTTGTTTTCTTCCTTTTATTTCTCTGGGTTTGCCTTATTGCTCCTTTGAGTTGAACATTTAGTTCAATTATTTGGCCCTTCTTGTTTTGTATTGAATATATTCAAAACTATATATTTTCCTATCAATACTATTTTTTTCCATGCTCTCATGTCAACAGGAGATGCTTTTTCTATTTTTCAACTATTTTATAACTGTGTGAAATAAAAACAAAAATTCCTTTTTTGAAAATACAACAAAAGAGATTAACCTATGGCAAGATTAACTTTAAAAAAAGATGAAAATAGTTAGTCCAAAATGAGATAAAGAGAATAATCTCAAAAAAATTAAAAATGCAATAAAAGCAGCACAGTGAGTCATTGTATGACAATAAATTTGAATGAAAGTACATGGATAAATTTCCAGAAAAGTATAATATGGTAAAATTGATCTACAAAGAAAGAAGTGAGAAGTAAGTCCCAGGTTCAGCCCATTTCACAATAGTCACCAAACTGAAAAGAAACAGTAAGTTTACATGTTATGGAAATGCTTTTAGAAAACATCAAAAAAGGAAAATTGTCTAATTCATCTCATGAGGCTAATACAACACTAAAACTCAAGAACAACAAGTATAACACACAGAGAGAAAAATTATAGGTTGTTACTGGTGATTATTGATGCCAGAATTAGAAATGAAACATAAATTAGCCAAATTCAGTACCGTATTATAAAGATATAATCAGTTATGGTTCAATCCAAGAAATATATGTGTTGACATGGAAAATTCAGTTACATAACTCAATACATTATTAAATGATGAAAAATTATATTTAAAAATCTCTTAGAAAGCTAGTTCTCTTTAATTCAGTAAAAGTCATGTTTCCAAAATTTATAGCAAACATCATATTTAATGGATAGGCTTAAAAATCAGGCTCAATCGAAGTACAGCCCCTGTCTTTACTACTGTTCAATACAGTAATTGGTATCCTGGCTATGTAAGATGGAAAGGAACGAAGAGTGGAAGGAGAAGACAAAATTGTTATTATTTGAAGAAAATATCATCATTAAATTAAACATATAAAAGAATAAACATATACACTATAAAAACTAGCAAGTTCATAGACTGAGTCACATAATACTTTTTATGTTAGCAAAAAATCAAATAGAAAATATGATATAATCAAGAGCTATGAATATAAAATATCTACATAGAAATTACCCTAACAAGGAATGCATGAGACTGCTATGAAGAATGTATAGTGTCATTAAAGAAACAATAAATGGAGCAGTAGCTCCATGGTTACAAATGGGATATTGTTGTAAAGGTGTCAGTAACCCCTAAATTAAACTTTGATGTAAATTCAATTAAAATCCCATTAAGATTCTGAGGAGAAGTTTGACAGGTTGACTCTAAAAATATATGGAGAACAAAAGGGACAGAAATAGCTAAACCAGAAAAAAAAGTAAAAAGGGATATTACACAATAGTAAATATATCACATTATAAAATTAATTATTTTCAAGTATTTAAAACACATTGACAATGCCATAGTTTAATATTATAAATGGTTTCAGAAACTAGTGAGGAAAGGGTAATAAAAAGGGAAAGAAAAAATGGGTCTCTACCTCACATCATATGTAAACAGCTATAATTAAAATCAGTTCTAAATGAGAACAGTAAAAATAAAAAGATATACAAGACAATGTTTGAGAATATCTCTAATTTTGGGGTAGGAAAGAATTTCTTCAACAAGACCAAAATAACTTAAAATATACAGGGCAAAGATAAAAGATTTAATCATTTCAAAACATAGCTTGTATTTGATGGAGTGTATAGGAAAAATTATCAGAAGACAGGAAAACTGAGAGAAACTATCTGCAAAGTGTAAAATAAACAAAGAATATTAGCATCTAAATCATACAGGTAATTACAAGTCAGTAATCAATGGTAGGGAAACTTGTTAAAAAAAGATATGATACCTATGTACTGTGAACTAAGAGATATAGTTAACACAAAATCATGTTAAGATATTATTTAGAGAAATGAAAATTTAAGAATATGAAATGCCACTCTGTAGCCATCAGATGATACATATTAGCACATCAGATAATGCCATAAGGCAATTATATGGGGAAAATGGAAAACGAAATAGCACTTTACTCAAAGTGACAGTATGTGTACAGAACCTGAAGCTTGGATATGTAGGTAAAACAGAGATTTCTTTATGGATTCATAAGAATATATGTGTAATAATATTTATCTGTCAAATTGCTTATGGCCATAAGGAAGGAAAGCCTCTTTAGGTATCTACTGTTAGGGAAACAGATTAATGAAATATGGTCTGTGTAAAGCACAGAAGAATAAGCAGCAATTGCAAGTAAGTTAAGAATATTTCATTCAAGAACAGTTATAGGACCAGAAAACAACTAATTTATTACATAATATTTCTTGTGTATGTGACATTTGAGCAACAATATTACGCATATTTTAATAACTCTAAATGAGTGTGTGGTAGTGAGTGTCATGGTAAAGGGAAAAATAGGTGTACTAATCAAGAGTAAATGGAAAAATAAAGCCTTGTATGTACTTATGATGTGAACATGATGAGCTGAGAAATATGCTTAATTTGATTTTGTTTACTTGAAGCTGAAAATATAAAGGAAAACAAAGAAAGGCAAATATGTATGACATATAAATGAAATGTTATATATTATTATTATAACATTAATGAGACATTTGACCCTAATGGTCAATCATTATGTCTTTAATCATTTAGCTTAAAAGATCCTATTTCTCATAAGTTGTTAGTGAATATTTGTTCAATAACTCTCCTTCCTGTTCGAAGACAGTTAAGATCATCTGCATAGTGTTCATTTCTATATCCCTTGAGCCCCCAAACTATAGAAAATATAGCTGGACTATGATAGATGTTTAAAGCTTTATTGAATAAATAATACATTGTAGCTGAGCAACATATATTCTCAATGAATTCTTAAAACATATGCCATAGATTTTTTTTGTATGTGTCTTGTAAATAAGAACACTTGGATCCAGAGCCAGAGAGTTGAAATAACTTTTCTATGTTTGTAAATGTGATATAGACTTTCATGGGTTGTTTTGATTTCAGATATCTTTTAGTCAGAAGACATTGTCCTACCCTAATAGATAGAAGCTACACAATTTTGGTCTTCAAATTTTGCCTTAAACTCTATTATAGAATATGAAAAGATGGACAAGCATACAAGTAACAAACTTCAGTTGCTGGAGAGGAATCTTCTAACTTTAGCATATCTTTTCCTGTGCATCCATATGCACACAAGCCAGAGTGGTCCTCCAGACCACAGGCCGAGTCTTATATTTAGTCTGGATAGATTAGAAATTGATCCAGCAGAATGTAAATATAAACATACTTTAAGTTGTCCATTTTATTACATCTATTTTCAATTACAGAATAGCTGTAAAATCACATTCATTTTTCGTAAAGCTTACTGGCATTTAGTAACAATAAAATATATGGAGAGGTAGATCTAGATTAATTATATGAATACATAATGAATATTACTACTGAAAATGTCTTTTTAATAAAGATAATGTATCATGGATCTGCCATAGCTTTTATTGAAATCATTTTTCTTCTTATTGAGTGGACGATAAATGTTCTCTAATGAACTCTGTCACCACGGCCAGACCAAGTTCATTAATAGCATGACACGCAATTAACTCACTATCCAGAGTTGTGGTTTGAGAGATTGATGGGAGAGAGCACCTCCACCACCCTCCCTTCTGCACTTCATCTGACTGCTTTTCAGATCCTCTGGTTCAAAGGAGTAGCTTTAGCAGTGCTCACAATAGCAGATCCTGATTTCTTTACATCAAATGTGATGTTTTCCTTGAGCAAGAGCATAAACACCCACCACCTATAACTATTTCCTTTTTATTTCTCTTTAAGCCAGAGGAACAGATACCATTTGCCCCTCAGAAATTCAGCCTACACTTTTCTGGCCTGCATAACTGAATTATGCTAAGTCGGGACAAAAAAAAAAAAAAAAAGCCAGGAGTTAAACCAAGCTTTATAGTTTGGAGGAAACAAATTAAGGTGTCTGATTACTCGTTACAACCTGTGTCCTGGATATTGAGTGGTTGCCAGGTCTGTTTCCAGAGCCTAAACAGAGTCTACCACCTAGTTGCAGGTGGTAAAGTGCCTCGGGCTCTGCCCTACAGCTGTTTGATTTCCCTGTGATCTTGAAACTGTCTCTCCAGGTCTCTCATCTAGGCGGGGAGAGAAATGCCCCCCGGAAACAACTGTTCCCAGATCTGCTTCTCTGGACACTGTCACCTTTTGTGATATAAATCACATTTGCTTGTGTTCAAATCAGAAATTGTCTTTTCAAAGTGATAACTTGGATGCAGGTTCATGCATGCAGATGGATGCTATGCAAGAGCCCACCTTACTCCCAGTTGGAAAACATATGTGTCCTCAGTATGGTTTCCATGAGGACCCCATGCAACATCTGCCTCATCAAATGATGACAGAAATTCTGGGATTTGTTAAATATCTCATACTATTTCTTCTTTTAAAAAGTAGATGTACACGTTAAGACATCTTGTCTTTACACACACATTTCTCAGACTTCTCATTTTCACCATTATTTCCTCCCTGATGTTCTCAATGCACAACTTCCAGTTGCCTGCCAAGAATGACTGTGTCTTACTGTGGGTTATCTAAGACTTGCTCCTTGGGACAAAAATGCCATTAAGAAGTGACATTATGCTTTACCAGGAGCACCCAACCAAGGACTAGATAAAAAATTCCTGCTTTCTCTGAGATGTACCACACGGACTTCTGGGGCTTTTTTCTCTAGGTCCGCACATCAGTGATCTAAGAGGAAACTGCCTCAATAGAGCTCCTTCTCTGCCTGCCTTCCCTTCCTGGTCTTGACTCCCTCTCCCCTGTAAGGGTTGCTTCCCCCTCCCAAAGAAATGGCTGCCATTAGACTCAAGGCCTTAGGGGTTTGCTTTAGGAGAGTACCAAATGTGAAAGGCAGTGAGAGAACTTAAGAGAATCTTGGATCTTGAACAGGGAAGGGAAACTATCATTAGGAAAAGAGCAAACTGTACAAAACAATTGCATTTATATTGCAGTTGTCAGGCTGGAACTGGAGGGTGCTTAGTGAAATGCTTAGTGAAACAAGTCAGATAGAGAAAAACATGATGTTTGCATTTCACTCATAAGATAGAACTTAAAAAAAAAGAAGATTGAGCAAAGCAAAACAAAAAAGTCTTCTATGCTATGAAAACAAAACAATGTAACCAGAAAGAAAGGAGGGAGGCATGGGTAAATCTGATAAAAGTGGTCAGTTGTATGGTTAAAGATGAAAACCAACATTTTAGTGGTGAACACAGTGTAGTATATGTTGATTTATAAGGTTGTGCTGAAACTTACCTAATGTTACATACCAAAGATCCTTCAAAAAAAAAAAAAGAAAAACAAAAATCCCCCAAACCCAGAAACATATCTCTTGCAGATCAAGGTCTATGAATGGCTTTTAATGTATATTTCTCCATTCAAGTTACTAAGAGTGCTGTGTGATATTTCTGTCCCCATCTTAGGGTAAGGAAACTAAAGCTCTAAAATATAAGCTTGCTAATATGCACGTAGCTTGCAGGGGATGTAGAGTGGTTGATATTGAGTTCATCTGGTTCAAAGTCCAGTGTTGGACAACATCACATTTGCCTGCTCCTCAGTCTCAAGACTTCAAATCAGGTGCACAAAGAAGGTTTGTACCTTCTTTTTGGGGAAACTGACATCAGGCTGAGAAGAACTGGCCACCTAGTGTATGTACTTACATACATCAACACATGCACATGTCCATGCATGCTCAGCTTGAGGACAGCCTTGGGAACACTGAACAAAAGTGCCTCTCAGACATCCTTGGTCAGCTACTCCTGCTCTGAGATGGGAGCCAGCCTGCCTGACTGGGCAGGTTGAGTTTCAGTACTTCAGGCAGTAGAGGTAATGGAGCAAAGTTGTTCTCCTCTGGCTGTATCTGAGGCTACTCCTTAATCTGGCACCATAGGCCTTGGAAATCATCAGGCTAGAGGTCGCATCTGTTATCAGTCCCACCTTCTCCTCACTATCAACACTATTAATGAGCTACTTCTTTCTTGGCTACAATGTGCTTACTCTCTGGGTCTTTGCATATAGCTTCCCTTAGCCAGGAATTCTCTCTTGCCTCTTCCTGTCTGTAGAATTTCTCATTTACCTTAAAGTCTCAGTTAAGCACTTCCTTCTGGGAAATCATCCCCATTGAGACTCAGGGTTAAGTACTTTATTTTATGTCTTAGGCTCTATCATTCCTATCAGATCCTAAAGACCTCCCAACAACCAGACACAGGGATGAATTTATGCAGTTAGTGAACACTTGGGGGTGTATGTCACGACTTCGTTTATAACTGGTGACTATGAGGAGGCCTGTGAAGGACTTTCCTGGTGGAGTTTGACACTAGTGACCTGAATGTGTATGTATGTGATTCAGTAAAGCTTTATTATGGAAACTTCCATTACCGTGTCATATAATGTTCACATGTTACAAAGTGTTATTCTCCTTTTGACCTTTTAGTTAATATTAAATAAAATTAATTTATAGCAGTTTTAGAGTCGCAGAAAAATTGAGGGGAGGGTGCATGTATTTTCCAAATCTCAGCTACTCCCACACATCCATAGTCTCCTTTTTGTCAACACTGCCCCCTCCCTTGCGCACCACAGTGGTGCATTTGTTACAGCTGATTACATGATCATTAGCCAAAGTTCATAGTTTACATTATGGCTCACACTCTGTATAGCACTGTATGACTCTATATAGCACTGTATGATAAACATGTAATAAGTTGCATTGCATATTTAGCCTTATGTAACCACTGGTATAATCAAGACAGTATCATCACAAGACTCATTATGTGACCTTTTGATGGTCATTTCTGTCCCATTCACTTCAAACCGTAACTCCTGAAAATTACTATTCCGTTCTCCATTTCTCTAATTTTATGATTTTATGACGTTTACATAAATGGAATCATGCAGTGGACATCTTTTTGAAGTTGGTTTTTACCCATTCAGCATAATCTCCTTGAGATTTATTCAGGCTGTTGCCTGCAGTAGTTTTCTACTTTTGTTGCTGAGTTGATTACATATATATCATAAGAAACTTTTCTTCTTATCTCTGTATTTCCTGTAGAATGTCTTACACATAGTAGAAACTTAGAGTTAACTAAATGAAGGAATGACCTCACACACAAACAAAACAAAACAAACAAACAAAAAAACACCTGCTGTGTCAAATAGCCTATGGTAGGAAATATCGAAATGGGGCGATCATTTTTGCACTATTCATAACAGTCAAATATTCTGATGTTTCTGACTCATCACTCTGAGCCCCTCTAAATGATCAAGTACCTACCTCATGTGGTAAAGAGCTGGACCAAACAAAACCAACTGATTTGTTTTGTGTGTGATCAAGTTAGATGGTAAGAAAATGTAAGAACTCCTTCCTAACTTACACTTTTAATACCAATAATGCTTTCCATTTCTGCTAGAAAATTATAAAGCACAGTTTTACATCCATTATCTTGTTTAGCCCTGAATTAATAATGTGAGATAGGTGGAGAATACAACAATGGTGGTAGTGGATATAATTGTCCTTGCACTTGACACATGATACCATAAAACTACAGAGATGCTTGATGATTTACCCTAGATTGCATTGGGATGTAAAATGAATGAACGTGGCTAGAACTTCAATTTCATTCTAAATTTACCCTACCGAATTGCTATTTCTCATGGATAAATAAAACATTTTTAGAAAAGGAGAAAGCTTAGCTTTTTTTATTTGTGAACTATTTCTATCATTTGACTACCACACTCCCAATGTCAAAATATCTTGTGTATGCAGTTCTATAGCACTCTCTTGCTGAAAGTCATATTTGTGGGAACAAATAAACAAATAAAAACCAAGCACAACAACACAGAAGATATATCCTGATTGTTTTTCCCCAAACAAATCTTAGAGATACTTAGAATAAACTACTATGTGTTAGTACATATGATTGCAGTGATTTATTTTACCTGGGGGTGAAAGCCTACCTAATTAGGAAGTCTTATAAAAATCTCCAGATGGCTTAATTATACCATTTTAGGAACCAAAAGACAAAAATAAAATGGATAAATAAGCACAATTTGGAGACATATGGAGATGAAAAATAAAAATAAAAGGAAAGTTTGAGCGTTTAAAAATAAGATCTTTATTTTCATGATAAATTATTGACAAACTAATAAGAGAGGAGAATGCCCACAACTTGATAAAGAGCACAGAAAAAGTCAGTTGACATCATACTTCATGGTATGCTTTAAAGAGTAATGCTTTTCCCCTAAAATCAGGAATAAGATAGAATTTTCTCTTATTATCCCTATTCAAATGTCATACTGAAAGTCCTGGTCATTACAATAAGATAGCAAAAGGAAACTAAATTTATGTTTTGAGAAAAAAGAACCATAGACTTCTTTGTTTGAAGATAAATTGTTATCTATACAGAAAATCCCCAAAACTTGCCATAAAATTTTCTGGGACTAATAAGTGATTATAGCAAGGTCTTAAGATAAAGATTAATATATATATCAGCTACTTTTTTATATACTGGCAATAATTAAGTGGAATTTAAAATGAAATAAAAATTGAATTGTTTATAATTATAACAGTAAAAAGAAATGTTTAGGTATAAAAACAACTGGACATCTATATATGGAAAATTACAAAATTCCAATGAATGATGTAAAAGGAAATTCTAAATAAACAGATAATTAACATTCAGGGATTAAAAGACTCAATTTTAAGATGCTAGTTTTTATCTTGGTCTATAAGTTTAACTAATATAGTCAAAATCCCAGAAAACTATTTTATCAATATTAACAAATTATAAAGTTCATATGATGAGGCAAAAAGCTCAGAGTAACTAACATAATCCTGAGAAACAACAGGAGTCATACTACCTGATGTCGAGATTAAATATAAAGTAATGAAGATACATAGATCGGTGCATAAGAACTGAGAGCCCAGAATGAGATATAAACGGAATCAACTGACCTTTGACAAAGTTGCAAAAATAATTCAAAGAACAAAAGGTAGTCTTTTAAACAAGTGGTGCTGGGCTGATTGAACATTCATATGCAAATAATAAGTAAACATAAATTAGCAGATATACAAATTTCACTTTTTCCATAGCAATTAAAACAGAATCATAAACCTAAGTATGAAACACAAAACTACAAAATTTTGAGAGAAAAGCATAGGAGAGAAATCTAGGTGACCTTGGGTTTGTTGATGAGATTTTAGCTACGAAACTCAAAGCACAAAGAAAAATTGATGTCAATCTTTATCAAAAAAATGAAAATATCATAAAAGAAAAAATAGGGCTATGCTACATAGAATGTAGGGTTATATTAAGAAAAAATGTGAACATTAACAAACTAGTTTTTCAACTTATATATACAAGAAAATGTGAATAGCTAAAGACATTGAATTCATCAAGAGATTACATTTTGTGCCCATTTCATTGGATTGGTGTAAGCTGTGATATGGAAGTCCTAAAGAATATGAGGATTTTTTTCCTTTCTATTAAATCAATTGGTGTCATTTTCCTTTTGGGACAATGGAAGACAACTAGCATTTATTGAACATGTCTGGCATTGTCCTACACACACACACACACGCACACTCTCTCTCTCTCAAAAACATATATATCAGTAAAGAGAAAATCTTTCCAACTCCCACTCTTAGTTATGAGATAACACATCCACTGTCTCTGATCATCCCCCTTATTTCATATGGAAAGAAAAGGACAATATACTCTAGGGTGTATTGACCAAAAAAAGGAAACCTTTTATTTTCAAGATCCTTTTCATGGGCATAGGTGTAGATATACTACAGTAGACACCATTTTTCTTTTTCTTTTTTGTATGTCCCAGGGTCTTAGATATGAGTTGTGACTCCCAGGGAGTGGAGCTAAAGGAAAGAATATGCAGCAGGAAAATGGACAACTCTGGACTAGGTTTCCCAGAGGTGAAAACTACCTGTGAGGCTGAAAAGCCTGGGTGAACTTACAGAGATATTATTTTATTTGTCACTATTAAGAAGTCTTGTCACTTGCAACAACACAGATAGAAATGGAAGGGGTTGTGATGAATGAAAAGAGTTAGAAGAGTTAGAAGAGGTTAAACTAGATACTGCCTGGTGTCACTTATTGGTAGAATAGAGAGAGACAAAAGGAAGGCTCAGACAAAATCAGAGTAATAAAAAACATTTGATACCTGACTGCAAAACTGAGATTGGTGAGGTAGGAGCCTGGAGGGAGGGGCTCAGTGGAACATGGTGGAGGAATATTGGGGTGGTGATGATTTGCAAATATCTATTTGTAAAGATTTGAAGTGCTAACATCTTACACAAATATGGTGTTGAAAGTCAACATTATCTCAATAAACATAATTGGAAAAATTAAAGAACTCTGCCAGGAGTGTATTACTTTAACCATTTTATAATAATGAAATGAGTCTCAGAGTAGATAGGTAATTTGTTCAATATTATATGACTAACTATAAATAGTAGAGCAGAAGTAAGCACTTGTTTGACTCCAAGTCCAATTTCTCTCCTACTGGGGACAGTTTGTATAATAGCTAAGAAGGTAGATCCATGTTACTTTAACTTATTTTTTTGAAATTTCCACTTATAAGCTGTTTAAACATGGGAGAATTATTCAACATATCTCTGTCTCAATGTTTCCGTATGAAAAATAGTAAAAATCATAATAGCCTGCTAGAGTGCTGTGGGTAATGACAAGTTATTAACATATTACATGGTACATAAAAAAGAATCAAAACATGTCAGGTAAAGTAATCCTAACATGATCTTGCTTCTGTCATAAATAGCAAAATATACTTAAAGATATTACTTGAATTCACAGACTTCGACAGGCAAAACATATATATATGAGTAACAATTTGAATCTTGGAAACCATAAATAAATAACTGAGTGATGTTATTTTCGTATAAGAAAGGGGTTCTAGAACAATTTATTATGCTATAACAGATCATCTAAAATATTCCTATAATTTGTATATTCTTTCCAATATACTTCCACATTGAAATGTAAATTTTTTGTCATATTTATTTCCTCTAGTAAGACATTTAATAACCTAAATCTATATATGAATTAGGGTCATAATATAAATAAGGTACATTGTGAGTTATTCAAGGAGCTTGTATCCTTGTGGTTATTTTTATTTTAATATAAAAAAGTGAGAAGCGTCCTAAGGTAAGTGTAGATTAAACACTGTTGTACTTGAAGGTGCTTGGAGTCAGAGAAGATTGCTTCCAGCAGGAGCGTGTAGGGGAACCATAGAGAGGAGGTGGCATTGATTGGTGCCTTAATATGCAGGTGGATTAAATGACTTGAAGATTGTGGAACAATATAGAGGGAATACAAATTGGAAAAGTATGGAGGAAAGACAATGGGGTTCAATAAATTAGGAGAGTATGTGGAAGAGATAAGAAGGAAAGAAACAAAAGTTTGGTTGAAGTCAGGTTATGGAAATCAAAAGCAATCTAGGGAGATTGAATTTTATGTACAAACCAAGAGGTACAATGCAATGTAATTAGCAATAAAAAGCTCTAACTTGTCTTTGGGGAAATAAATTCTGGTGGTAGATTGTGCTAAGAGGAAAAAAAGGGGAGAAGAGACAGACAGAGACAGGGATAAACAGAGACAGAGAGATGGAGAGAGACAGAGTCAGAGAGCTAAGGAGGAGAAAGATATTGGAAATACACTATGCAGTCAGAACTATGATACTGAAGGTGAAAAGGACATATCTGCAATGAATTGTGGAAGTCAAATTTGAATGATTGAACCATGTTTGGATGAGTTTCTAGGACCAGAAAGAAGGCTAATAAATTTCAAGTTTGCTTGGCTAAGAGTGTGAGAAATCCTTTATATAAAGAATAGGAGAAGCAGAATTGACAGAACTAAAGAGATCATTGTAGAACATAATTACTTTAAAGTCCATCTTATAGAACATTCAAGTTGGATGCCCATTTATATACTAGAAAGGGGGAACAGAGTGTTACAAATGGAAAATACCACTGTGTACAGGGTACATTACAAGCCTTGGGTTTCTTTTTCACTTTGTGACTGACTGTCCCCAGATTCCTTATAGAATTTGTTACAGGTTCTTCATAAACCATGTCTCCTTGTGTTGACCTTCATTCATTTTACTTATCCTGGATCGTTTATATTCACGACCCAGAGAATGTTAGAATCAGAGAATGTGAAACCTCAGAATTTTATTTGTTTTGTAATTTCACTTTAAAGATCAATGTAGTTGATTGACCTTGAAAGATTATAAGAATTGGTGGAGGATCTGCTCATCACTATGCCAGCGTTCACAGTTTTGTTGTACCACAAGATTCCTTCTAAAGTTCCCTGGTGTCATAAGGTACTTCTGCTGACACCTGTGTCACAAGAAATCCCTGACCTCAGAGAAAACAGCAATGGGGCTCAGAAGAGTCCCCAATAATGAAGCAGTATGGTTTTTGGAAAGAGACCCTAGATGGCTCATGCAAATACTCAGCTAGTTTTATATCCTTGTTCCCCTTGAAGATGAAGAAAACATGTGACACTTTAAGTTATCAAGAGGTGAGACAACATTTTTTTCTTTCTGAATACATATATAATATTTAGTTCCAGTATATATTTCTGAATATATAACATGTATTAAATATTTCTGATTATATGTTACATAATTTTAAGTCTCCAACACCCAGAGACCTCACAAAACATTTAATTTTGATCTGGTCCCTCTGTTTTAATTTATTAATGATACATCTGAAAACACAATCTATTTAAATCAAAGGAATATTTTGTATGAGACCTTGTTATGACTTCCTGTGTTGGGACCCCAGAAACCAGTCACTGACTTTTAAATCATGAGTCAGAGTCCAACTATTCTAACAATGAAATAACTGTATCTGTTTTAAAATTCAAAGTTCAAAATTAGTTTGACAAATGAACAAACCGCACACTGTATGAGACAGAGAGGCAAAATGTCCTTCTTGTGTTTCATTAACAATGACACCAACAGAATTTTGGAAGTCTAACAGAAACAGTTTTTTTTCAGAACCAATGACTATCAGTTAATAGCTAATTAGTAATTGAAGTACTGAACTTTTATAGTTAGAATGATTTATTATTTACCAGGCAAAGATCATTATAATGATAATAAGTTAAAATTAAATTGCTCCTTGACCCATGCCACAATGGCGATGGCGTGGTCGCCGCGTCCAGCACGCACCGTCTCCACCCGCCTCTCGAGGTCGGGTGGGGTGGAGCTGGGGTCAGCCCCGGGAGCTGCTGGGCCCTGTGAAGAAGCAGGTTGCGTTGTGCAGAGGGGTGGGGTGGTGCAGGTGGTCCGCCATAGACCCTTCTGGGTTTGCCTCCACTCCTGAGAGTCCCAACCAGAATAAGTATCTCAAGACAGTTATTCATCCACAGAAACCAAATGGGTGAGGTACAGGAGAAAAGACCCTTAAATTTGTGTTACCCAGGCAGGACTCAAGGGAGACAGGGTGAGAACCACCCGGCACTGAACTGCGAAACAAACAATATACTGCACTTACAATGCCTCTGAGGAGCTGTGAACAGAAACCTGGCACAGAGAAGCTGTCAATAAAGGCATTGCACACCCTCTTTGTTTAGAGGGAAGAGGCTTGCCGAATGGCAATGGCCCCACAGCAAAGCCCCAAGGGAGGAGACCTACCATCAGCTGATGCCTGTCCCTTTGAGGATCTGCTCTTCCAAAGCATACAGCTGGGAGTCATGCCCCCAAAGCCAAAGACCCAAAGCATGACGGAAGGAGCAACAAAATGTTTCAGAAACGGAGGAGATGAGAGCCACCAAGAGACAAGAAACATTCACACAAGCCAAAGGTGCTTGATTCGGCTTAGGAAGGCAAAAGCAGTACAGGAATGATAAACAGTAGCTCTACCAAGTCCCGGGATATCGCACCCTCACCAAGGATGAGGAAATGGATCCAGAAAAGAAAAAAAAGACTACAGGGCTAAACATGGACAAACAACAAAAAGAAAAGAGGCAAAGTGACCAGGGGGGATGTGGTGTGGTGGGATAGTCCCATGGGGATCAGCAATTATTCAACCATGTATTGTAAAAAATCCAAAAATAAAATAAAAAAAATAAATTGATGCCAAAATATCAATGTTTGACATGGCCATAAGAACACTAGGGTGAATGAATGATGTATGAAAGAGACATGGAACAAATATCTGAATGGCTTTTTCCCTAGGTCTCTGACTTGGTCATACTCTGGGGAGAGAACTTGACACAGGAGATTTTGCAGTTATGCCATGAGTCCTGAGAACCTGGTGTGGAGAACACTGCAGGATGCCAAGTAAAACTTATAAAATTTATAGATTCTGGAGGTGGAGCCTCTCAGAGTGATCCCACGACAGCTATGTCTAATGCTGGTATTTGCTTTTTCTTTCAGCTGGAGTGACAACTGAACTCGGTGTGAGGAAGCTGTGTTTTGTAGGTGTGTATAGTTTTTTGTACATGCACCGGTGTGAGGGACATTGTAATTGTTGAAAAGCAGAATCTCTTGAGTGTTAGAGATTTATCTTAGTGACCTCTATGTCTCTAGGCCTCACCGGGGAGAACAAGTCAGTATTTTGTATCCAAGTTGTTCTGGGTCTTCACTGCCCCCACCTCAAGCTCTCTGGTAAAAGCTCTTGCCAAGCTACTCTTTTGGCTCATCCTGGTGAGCACTTGCTCACTACATCTTTCTTCCCTAGGCACTGCTGGCCTTCTCCCCAGGTCTACCACCAACAGAATGGTCCTACCTTGTCTAGGATACTGTCTCCTGCTTGTCCCAAAGCAGAAAAATCACGGACCAACACAGAGATAAATTTCCTTCGATCTCTACAGTCTAAGAACTTCACTGTATTCCACACAGGGTAGAGAGAATCTCCAGTTCTTTGGGTTCAGACTTGTGCACTATGCCCTCCATGGTCTCCATCTCTGCTTCACCCCAGGCCTGGCGAAATGGTGAGAACAAGAGTGCCCACCTTAAAGCTCTCTTCTTTGATTTGAGCTCATCAATTCAAATAAGTAGAGGCCTCCAGACTCTCTAGTGCTCTTTAAATTTAATTTTGACTGTCCCCCTCCTGCCTTCTTGAGCACTTCTTGCTAGGATCCTACATCAGAAAGATAATAATTGTTCATTTTGGATTTTAAGAAAACTGACATTAGTTTTGAAGCATTGGACTAAAGTATGAGTCTCAGTTTTGATTCAAGGGGTTAAGAGAATAAGAGTGCAGGCTACCTTCCTCCAGCACTCCTTGTGTTGTTACAGAGACAAAGCCCATGGAACACACCCACCAGTCAGACACGTTTCTGAGCTTAGAGCTCTGTTTTGTGATGCCTAAAGTTCCTGAGGCATCATACTATTTTGTTTCCAAAGGAAACAAAAGCATGAAAAAAACATAGTGTTGCCTTCCAGAAAATGTAGAATAATTCATGATTTCAATTAAACTGCTTCCAAACCTGTTGCACTGTCAACTTGTTGCAGTGAGTACAAACTAAATAGGTCACATTTTCATTTTAATGGGAAACATTTGCTAGGCAAAATTGGAAGCCATGCATGTCATTAAGTGGTGGCAAGAGTTTTTATTTTCTTCATAGGAGAATTATCATCTAGATCCATTATGCTGGGTGTGCTTGTGTGGCGTGAGCCATATTAAAAGTGATTAACTTTTATTTAGTGAAACTCAAATTAGTTAACAAAAGCAGTGGCAAGAGAAGTTGAGATTCATAAAATGCATTTTAGATAGTAGAACCACCTTTCTTCAGTAAACTCTACTAATCTGTATTGCTACAAATAACACACATAAAATCTGAGTTTACTTTTCTAATTCTCTAAATGTTCTGGCTCTAGTTAAAGGATAATCTATCCATCTATTCCCCCCCTCCCCACTAAGATAGCAGAAGGGAATCAATGATTACTAGCTGGACAGACAGAAGTTGTGTAGTTTTACTGACTTTTTTTGAGTTATAAGATAAAATGGATGCATGTTTTTTGACTAAAATATGTAGGTCCCCTAGGTTAGTGCAGCAGTGACTGACATTAATAACCTGTCAATCACTTTTTTGTCTTAGGCAAGAAGTACCACTTGTCTTAGGCAGGAAGTACCACTGTGAATGACATCTTCATCAGAAATCTCAGAAGGCACTGAATGATTCATGAATCACAGAGAGGAATGAACCTAAAGCGGGAAGATGGCCAAGAAGTTTGGGTGGTGTGTGAGAAGTAATTTTCACTTTCAAGGCCTGTGTTAAGAACAGAAAAGATCTCAGTCTTTCTTGGTGTTCAGTTCTTGGAATCCTTTTGAGGATTAATCTTCCATCAGGTGATACTGGAAACAATCTATATTAGGATTTCTGTGTAGTGTCATTGAGATTTTTGGCTTGTTTCATTGCTTGCAAATATTGCCTCACACATTGAGCATTGCCAAAGAAGAAGGTATTCCACATGAACTCACTCTTACAGATAATTTTAATTTGCTTTTTAAAATACTAAAACTGCTTAGACTTTCATGGAAATTTTTCTGAAAACTTTTCTGACATTTCTGAACTTAGGAGTAGAATCCCTAAAGGTTTGTGAAGACATGGCAGATGTGAAGCTCAGGTCCCAGTTTGTTATATCCCATACATCAATTTGCATCTACCAATACATGCAGCAATTTTTGTTTTGTATCTATTGAGGCAAAACAGGAGAAAAAGAAATGGATGGAGGACATGTTATGATATGTTAGCTGTCACTTTCTTGGATTTATAGTGAAGTGACATTTGCAGATTGTAGTATACTTATACGGATCCTGAACTTGGCACAACTATTTTCAAGAAAGAATTTGTGAGTTCAGTTATGATCCAGTAAAAAAGGATAGTTAAGAGTTTGGAAGAGATTATTCCCTCTGCTGCTGAAATCATAGTTCATAGTTCATAGTTCAATAGTTCATGACTTTGGCATTAGTGGTGACTTTACAGGAAATATTAGAAATAGCAATCTGTTGGATGAGAGTGTTAGGATACTTATGTCTAAGTTGACTATGGGTAAAACATATATTTTGACTGCAATTATAGGTTTTGTTGGCAGTGATTTCCAGGGGAGTATTGATAGATGGTGTTGGGAAGGGAAGGAGATAAAATTCTTCCGATTTCATTCATTAACACCACACCTTCCTTGCCATAGTCTTCCCATGAATACAAATGGTTGTATAGTAGCACAGTCTCTCTTTTTTTTTTTTTTTTTTTGAGATCAGGTCTCGCTGTTTTTGCTCGTGGAACCGCAGACTCTCATTGCCCGGGGTACTACAGACTCAAGCAATCCCCAGACTCAGCTTCCCAGGTAGCTGGGATTACAGGCACGCACCACCACGCCCAGCTATTTTTTGGAATTAGGTCTCCCTATGGGCCCCCAGGTGGGACTCGAACTGCGATCCCTAGCCCTGGCGGCTTCATAAGCTGAAGTTACAGGCACGAGCCACCGTGCTGGGCAGTAGCACAGTCTCTTAAAAGAGGCATCAAGGAAGTCTACTTTGTGATCATTCACACAGGATGTTAAGGACAGGAAAGAAGTAATATGGTAGATGCTGAGGTAGGTGAGATCTTTCCTTAGCAGTGAAAATTTGGAAATGTATTTGGCAATACAATTGACATAAAATCTGTTTATAATATCTGAAACATTGAAAGTAGATTAACATTATTTCCTCTTTCTAGATTTCTCAGAATCATTTCCTACATATGCTGGTTATTATATACTGGAATGTATGATAATTAACAAATCCACTTAGAGGTACAGATACATGTAGAGCATCTAGCTTTACCATAAAGTTTATTCTGGTTGACAATTTAGGCCATAGACATGTATATGAAATGTCCATAAAAGGGATGAGTATGTGGGGGGTTAGGAGGGTGGAGATGGAAGGGAGTGGTAAGGGAAGGAAGGAAGGTGGTGGGTGGTCCCCAGGGAATACAAAGATGTGAAATACATATATAAAAAAATAAATAAATTAAGGAAAAAAAAGGAATCAGTACAATTTCTACACTGGGGTGAAGCAGCTCTCCTTTTACCTGCCTGGTACTATGCAGATGGCTCTCCTTTTTCTTTCTCCATTCCCTAATAACCCTGTCCCTTTTTTTTCTCTTCTTTTAAAATTTAATTTAATTTTTTTAAAATTTGCATATATATGTATATTTATATTCCATTATTCCATTATTGTGTACCCCGGGACTTTCCCACTTCACTAGCATTTGTTAACCATCCTGATCTTTTGTGCTCTTTTCCTCCCCCACCTTCTTCCCCCTCACCTCTCTTGCTCCATGGTTCTGTTCCATTGGTTGTTTTCATTCTTTCTTATTTGTTTGTTTTTTTCCCTATGTCCATCATATAAGTGAGACCATCCTGTACTTCTCTTTTTCTTTTTGACTTATTTCTGCTAATATGAGTCTTTCTAGTTCCATCCAGGTTGCTGTGAATGACATGTGTTTGTCCTCCTTGATGGAATGGACCCAAACTTAATGAGAAGGCTCAAATTGGAAATCTTCTCTGAACCCTACCTTCTCACTTCTCCTTCATTTGTTTCTTTTGTTCTTTCATTTGTTTCTTCATTGGATACTTTTTAGAGGCCAAGAGGTTTGTCTTATTGGCCTTTGGGAATTTACCTTACAAAGAGCTTTTCACATAACAGGTACCCAGGATATGTTACATAAAAATGACAAAGATGACTATGATCTTAGAATACTGGTAGTTTTACTTCTCAAGTCATGATCTTCTTTGATTGTTCTTGACCTTTCTGTTTCATCATAGTCCCAATATGTGTTCACTCATTTTTTTCAAACCTCCCACCCTCAATCAAATCAGACCCTTCAGATAGGAGTGATCATTTTATTGCTCCTGGACTCGACCCTCAGAATTTTGATAAAGAAATTTCCTTTCACCACATTCCTCCACAGTAGGTATTATCTCTTCTGCTACTGTTAATTTTTTCTACAGAATTGCTTTTGGTTCATCTTTACTTACACTACACCACTGAACCTACTATTTATGATAATTAGCAAACACACTGGAAGAAGTCTTATGAGCAGACATACAAATAGAAGATAATTAGGAGCCTCTATAGAGAACAATGAGCAATTCAATATGGCTGTCACAAAAAAATGCAAGAAGGGAGACAAAGAATAGAAATTTGGAAAACTAACTGGGATTTGAATGAAAAGTTTGGGGTTATGATGTAGCTACTAGTCAAAATATTAGAGAAAAAGAGTGATCTAAATGAAAATATTCATTACTTCCTTTAGACTTAGCTAATTTATTTCATTTCAATTAAACCAATTAATGGTGCTTTGTTGAGGGAAAGTTAGGAGAGATGGGATCTTAAAATGAAAAGTTCATAATCTTGGGCCATGAGCAGTTAAAACTGCGTGCATTTTCATATTTATAATGGTTATAAAATATACTTAGTTGGAAGAGATGGCTAATAATTATTTTCGGAATTTGAGTATTTCCTTTTCTTTAACATTATTTTTCCCCTTCTCCAAATGCAGGAAACGCTAACATTCCCTAATACAATAATCAGAAAATGGTCTCCCACAGTAATCACATGTGTTTCTAAGTGTCTTTTGCATATCTTAATAATGATGTTTCAGTTCCTTTGAATTGTACTTTGAATTGGGCACTTAGAAAAATTCTTCATGCTCTTTATAGTTTTAGACTGTAATTTCCTGAAAGAATTACTAGATTGCAATCCTCTAACTTTATCCTCCAGTCTTAGACATGATAGAGAATATGACTGGACCTCCAGTATTTGACCACATTTATCCTCCATTTTGTGTTTTGCATTATAGAAAGTATAAAATGATGAATTTATTCCAGAATCATAAATTTTCTTTTATAATGCTCCTTTTCAGGAAACATTTGTAAGATAAAATAGGAATGGAATCTGGCATTCTCAGATGGAAGCCAAAGTGCTCTAGACTCATGTTCAGCTGCCTTTCAACATCAAACATTGGTACAGAATTCAAGGAGAGTTATATTACAAGAGATGTATTAGGAGGGTGGGCAGGACAGGGGTAGAGATTTTCTGAGATACATGATAACCTAGCTCTAGAATCACTCACATATAAAGATGGTGATGAATGTATTTTGAAAAATTTAAAAATATGTATCGAAGTTTTATATAATTATTCTAGAGTGAAGCTGTTTTCTTAGTTAAAACTAACTAAATGGTCAGTTTACACTCATAAGCATGGGCCAGAAGATTACAATGACCTCTTTGGCATTTTCTGCATGTTCAAGTTTCACTTTTCTTTCTCTATCAAAATTTATATTCTTGTCTTTTTTTGGAAAATCAGTGACTGAAATGCAGGGCTAGAATATTTGATTGCATTGGGTGCTATCTCCATAATATCATTCTTAGTTTCTGAGAAGCAACAATTTATTCACATACAATGTTATCAGATTAGCGTAATCAGTGTGGAAATGACTCATAAAACACAGGTGGAGAGCAAGCAGCATAATCAGCAGCTGTGGGTCTGTTCTTTTCCACCTGTGACCATCAATCAAATGGTCACCCTGATGAAAGAAAATTAGCAAAATACTTTCAGGGACAAAGTTGAGGTAGTTTCCGAACAGTTAAGAGAATATTTGTTTCCTGGAGGATGTTATTATAAAAGATAGCATTTTTCTCATGCCCATAGCAGAATAAATGTGAAAGTTCCTAGAAGTGTTTTGGGCTTAGGGCTCATCTAGTAGTGAATTTGGACCAGATAACATTCTATTATAGGACATTCTATTGTAATTCCTTAAGTGGATATTTATTTATTATTATATTACTTATTTTATTTTACATCATTATCATCCCAGGGTTTTCCCACCACCTTATCACCTGTGAACAATTGTCTTAGTCTCTTGTGCCCCTCCTACCTTCTATTTCCCTCCCTTATGCTCTGTGCTTCAATTTTGCTAAAAATTAGTTTTAATTTTTTTTGTCTGTTTGATTGCTTGCTTTTCTTTTTTCCCTCATAAAAGAGAGACCACCCAGTATTTCTCTCTCTCTTTTTCTTCTGACTTATTTCTGCTTGTAGATTGTTTCTAACTTCATCTATAATGTCATGAATGACATAAGTTTATCTTTTTTGATGATCAACAGATATTTAAAGCCACACAGTCAGATTTCAAACTACTTTTGAGGCAAAATTAACAAAATGACACAGTATAAACTGATCTCACTGCAATTTACTTTAGAGTTATATGTTTCATGAAAAAACTACTAGATAATCTAAAGCTAAGGGTTATAATGAATGATTATGAGGAATTTTAACTTTTCCTTCTGGTCACTTTTGGAAGTATAGAGTTTTAAGAAAGGAAGTGAAATAAATATCATTTTGTAAATAATGTAGTCAAGTTAAACCCTTAAACTTCAGTGAGAAGTTTAAAATCAATAAGATGGTTCTGATAGATGTAATTATTTTAAAAGGCAGACATAAGCATTTACAAATTGCTTTTTAATCCTGGGTTATACTGTTGGCCAGCACAAGGTAACAGAGTTATAATAGTAATGGTCACTTATTGAAGGCTACCATGTGCGAGATACTTTACTTACATAATTTTATTAATTTTTAAACAATTATATATGGGAATCTTCAATATAATCTTTATAGATGAAGGACAAATGCTCAGAAAAGTTAAGTAAATTGCTCATTTCTGACAACTAATTGATGACATAAATTGTGTTTAAACTTATATCTCTCTGATTTCAGTTCACCCGTGCTTGTTTTGCAAGATCTTTACACTGCCTGAGTAAACATTGCCAGCAATAGATGCTTGCAGATGCATTCCCCACATTTTTCCATTTTCCTCCATGGTATCTAGGAAAAATGTAAGCCTCATTTTGCAAGGCAAGTCATGTCAAGATGTTATCTCTTCCAATTATTAGCATGAAGGGATATGAATAAGGGTGACCCCTGATTTATGTAAAAGCAGCAGGAAGGTGAACAAATGTGTATGAGAATATTCTTTGTGTCAAGACTGTAGATACCATGTTGCTTGTAATCCCATGACAGTTCAATTTGTAAAGGAGGAAGAAGGTTCGGAAAAGTTGACTGACTTATCCAAGTTCACCTGCTGAGTAGATTGAAGAGCTGGACTTTTATACAAGACTGACTCTGGACCCCACCTCCTCTCTCCTATTTCAGAGGGCTCTAGACCTCTTAATAATTCAGTCTCCTTTGTGGCAACCTCTGTTCTAGATAGAATTATTGGCAAAGTTAAACACTGAGTAATCACTTGAGTTCTTATAAGAACTCATAAGAGCTCCCAAATTTGAAATATTATGGAAATTACTAACGCAGAGGTCAAAGAGATCACACTGGATAAATTATGTATTGTTTCAATGTGTGTGTTTGAAATGAAGAAATTGATTCTAGACGATGTTACAAATTTTCCACAGTGAAATTCAGCCATTTTCTTTAGTCAATCACTTCAACATAGACATTTTTTGCAGCTGCAAAATGAATATATTTTTAAAAAAATTCAAGGCAATAATGAGAAACATTTCTGAAAATTTGAGTTGTTCATGAGCTGAATGTCAACCAAGCAAGGAGAGAAAAGAACTGGAAATACTGGAAGCAGAGTTTTGTTTTTGTTTTTGATTTTTTAATTCTCTGGGTTTTGATTAACGGAAAGCTAGGATATACTATTACTTGAATGCTAGTGGCAGTTTCTATTTGCCCTGCCTTTGTTATTGTCTCCTATGGGTGAAGGGCCTTGGATGAGTTAACAGCTCTGGAAATAAACCCAGAAAGAAATTACAAATAAGTGCCAATCCACCCAAAACATGAGACTCTGAAATGGGCAAATGTATCTAATGTCATTTCTCATCCCTGTAGTGCTATTCTCTTAGGTCATCCTTAAGTGAGGTCATGAGCAGGTGTTCTCTCTTTGATATCAGACCCAAGTGTTGCCCTGAATTCAAGGAGAGATTAACTGGCCTACTCCATGACATCATGGATGACTCTATCTTGTCATTTTAAATAAACACACCCTAACAGGACTGATCTATGGAGATGTACAGGGCATTTTTCTACAAAAGGAATTGGTAACAGGCAAGCCATGAACAAAAACCTGGAACGAATTACATATACTTGTTGAACCTTAAATCAAATCCAAACATTATTATTTTATTTTCTACTGAACTGAGAAATGAAACAAAGTTTTTTCTTATTAAACCCCAGTGAACCAGTTTGAACCTGTAACTGATCCACTGAATTGGAACCAGACTAGAACATCAAAATATTTTCTAAATCTCACAAGTCACCTGAATTTCATTCAGTTAGAGTCATCACTGTCAAGTGCTTGTTCTGTCAGAACTAAAGTTCAAGTTAATGACTTCTCCCTGCCATGTGTCTGTGTGGGGCCAGACATGGTATAAGAGGCATTTGCAATAGGGAGAGAGAAAACCTACCAAGTAGTACTTCAAACATCTTTTAGTCACAATTTTTGTTTTTATTAAATTAAATTCTGACACTTAAGCTAAATATAACTCTTATCAGTACAGTCCTGTGCTCTTTGAAGCTGGGTGAGAGGCTCCAAACTTTGCAACTGACTGCTGTTCCTGTGAGAAACACAGGCACACACCAAAATATGGTTTGAAAATCCCTGCACATAATTTTGTAATTATGGTATTGTAATATGTATAACTATCTGTATGTAACTTGTTTTCTTCTCACAGAAAAACAAAACTAAACTAAAATAAAAGGAAAAGCCTTGCACTAAAGGATATGGTATAGGATTTGGATCTTTTGGCTTCCATTCCTTTTGTATAGATGATTTCTACAGTTCTAACTTGGCCTTGCCAATTTTTTCTGCGTGCTAATCTCACTTCCAATGGCTTACTCTACATCATTGTTCCCTTTGAGCCAGATGGGTATCTGAACTTGACATGTCTAATGCTGATCTGATCCTTCATTCCCTCAACAAACTCTTATGTTGATATTGTATTAATGTGACCACTGTTCTCTGGCATTTAAAACCCAGTTAGCTCATTAAATGTCTTTCTCTTATAACTAGTCAAGAAAGAATTAGCTATAGTTGTCTCAAAGAAATCTAGGTTGGTGCCAGGCTTAGTCTATGATGCTGTATTCATGTTTGGGGTGAGCAGGTGGCTCAGGAAAGAGTGCTTTAGAAGGAGAGACAAGCAGATGCCACAGCAGAGAATAAAGAGTAAAGCTGATGTTTTCAGGTGAAGACTAGTCCTCAGAGTTGGAGCAACTTAGGAGAACGTTCTCAATAGTAATTGCTTTAGCCTCAGGATGGTGAGTCTCACTGGGGTTGTCTGAGACCCAGTGGTCTCAGGCAACCAGAGGGCTAGATTCTTCTTTTGGCTTTACTATTTGTTGGTTATATGACTATAAACAAAAAATTTCCTGCGAAACAACATTCTCAATGTTAAAATGGGAATATCAGTTCTTTCCGCCTTTTTTGAGTTAGGGGATGGAATGAAAAATAATGAGATGTACATCAAATGTTTTAAGGTGCTCTTTTCATAGCATGGTGGTTAAGTCTTTAAACTCACCTTTTTATTTGTCCATTTATTCATTCAACTATTTAACAAGTGCCTACTGTGTTCAGGTAGCATATTATACATTTGGCAATACATTGGTAAAATATTACCTCTTAAGAACAGATTCTACCTCTACAAATCTGGCAGGTTTTAAACAATTTTTTAAACAATTAATAATAGTTTTAAATAAGTCAGGTTCACTTATTATATATCAATCTTGTTCTAAGTCTTTCTTTAACTCATTTAATCATCCTAATGATCATGAGAGAGACATTAATATTATCCAATTTCACAGACGGGAAATTGATATCCAGAGAAATTAAACATTTTGCCCAGGGGTGTCTCACAGTAAGTGGCAGAGTCAAGAAAATATCACAATCTGGCTCTAAATTTATAGTTCTGCTAACAATCACTTTATCAAACTAGCTTCCATGAGTGAGCTGGCAAATCTTCTCTGCAAGAACAGTCACTTGAATTCCATAGTCACTGACCTGTGTTTCAGCTCTCTCATTGGAAAATAGGGAATAATACTATTACATGAGATCATGTGTCACAGGATGATTTTGCAAATAAGATAATACTTATAAAGAAATTAACACAGTAAATGACATCACAAATGTACAATAAATATTATTTTTTAGCTATTGATTACTAGAACAGTGAAGAAAAAGAACATGGTGCTATGAAGGACTGAAACTGGAAGACCTGGTGTAGACTGTGAGAGGAGCAGGACAACACTCCTGGAAGAAATACTTCAATTTAGACCCAATAGATAAAATAGGAAAAGGTGATAAGATGGAGAAGGATGGAAGGGATAAATATATAAGGCCCCAGGAAAAAGGCATTTGCTCCTCCCAGGAAGAAAGAGGAGGCCAGTTTGGCTCATACAAATGGTGCAAAACTATAGGAGTGGAACATTAGGTTGGAGAGGTAGGGAGGAAAATTTATCTTCTGTCTATACCTCCCTTGTCATTTCCACTGTCATGCTAATTTGAGCCCTATTATCTCAGGTCTAAATTATTTCAATGACTTTGTAATTATTCTTCCTGTCTGTACTCCTGCATCTTCCATTCATTGTGAATATATCTGGCAGAATAATATACTAAAACATTCCTTTGATCATGGCACTGCCCTACCAAATAACCTTCAAAAGTCTAGCGTTCTCTGTCAGATAAACAACAGGCCCTTCAACTAAGCATGCAGTGGCAGTTACAAGCTAGCTTCTGCCAGTTTTGATTCTTTTCTCTCACAACTTCCTTTCACACACCCAAAACTCTTTTCTATCTGTTCGACCTTCTCTGCTTGGAATGCAGCCCTCTTCCCCTTTTGTTGCCAGTCTCAACCTGTGAGAGTCCTTTCTGTCTTTCAAGGTCTGTAGCAAATGTTTTGTCTTCCCTGAAACTATTCTAGGTTTTGATGGTCACAAGTTGCCCTTAAATATTAGATCTTCTTGGTTGCATTTCCTGGATAGAACTCTTTCCTCTAAAATACAATAAAAATGAAAAAAAAATTTAATTACTACACATAGAGAAGTATAAAATGTCATCATATACTATTGCCTCAGACTACCTGTTATTAGTGTTTTGGCATCATTGTTCTAGTTGCATAGGTCAAAATTGAGAACTTAACTCATATACATTTTATTATAATGTCATGTCTCTCTATTAATGTCTTTGAAAATACTATTTTAAGGGTGAGATACTATTTAAATGAATGAACTATACTATAATATATACAATCATTTTCCTATGTGAACTCTTTTAGCCATAACATGTCAATGAGAATGTCCTTTTCCTAGGATGATCGTGACGACAGAAAGAGACATATATTATAGCTCTTACGGAAGTGGTGGATGCTTAATAATGGTGACCAATGCTCCCTTTACTCTGCCAGCAAGTTTGCCCGTAATTCATCTGCTCTCAGCAAAGAGAGACAGTGTATTGTGGAGAGAGTGGGTTGCTCTATATATTCTCTTCTTAGAAGAAGATGGGGGCAGGAAGAGCACGTGGGACTACCTTGATGAACTATGGGTACTTTGATGGTAGAACTACAGTGATCACATCCATATGAAGAAATCATATATTATCTAAACATTAATACTGATGTAAAGAAAAAAAGTTTATATTGCATTTAAAAAATATATATGGTTCTTATCTCTTCCCTATAGGAAATCACAGTTTTGCTTATATTCTCTTAAGCAAAAGGTTAGTCAGAAAGTTTACATTTCTCCTTCAGAAAAGGAGATTTTTGAGTAAAAATTGTTCAAGAAATGCAAATTTGTATTGTTAATAAGTTGTCAGGTCAAGGAAGGAGGTTGGAGGCTTTATTAAAGTGTAGTTTGGACATGATGGTGATTAAATTAACTTTATAGACTTATATTTATGTATAAATTTCTGTATATACTTATGAATGGACTTTAGACTTTTCTAGCTTAATTGTTGCAAGCTGAAATGCCTTTGGATCTTATTTTTTTATCCCTAGATAAATCTTAAAACAACATCTTAGAGGTGGTCTTTTATCATTCTTTTGATTATTATCAACTTGATTTACTCTTACTCCTCTTGGTGTTGAGTCTATATGTCTTTGATAATTCTGAGAGGTCTTCTCTTATCAAGAGTTTACACATTTAGTGCTTTGACTATTTCTTTAGACTTTTATCTCCTTGACCACAAGTTGCTGATTGAGGATATTTCTGTTCTCTGCATTTCAATAACCATGTGACTTGTCTTATAATATATGAGGCCCTTAATCTTATTTTTCTTTTCCAATCATCTTGCAAACTCTGAAGCCAAGGGTCATACAATGACTCCTCAACATCTTCTTATCCTAAACTGTGTCTAACACATGGTAACTACAAGTATTAATTGAGCAGGTGATGACATTTTCTTCCTCACCTTGATGATTAGTTAGAGAAACTCTTTTAGGACATGGACTTTGGGATTAAACAGAGGTAGGTTTTAATTCTGAATTCATTCATCACTATGTGCTCCTGAACAGGTTTTGCATCTTCCCTAGATCCAATTTCTTATCCAAACAATGGGGAAAATAATTCTTACCTTGTTTTAGGACTTAAAAGAAATAACATGTGTGATTGGGATTGGGTTTGCCATGTAGTAAACTACAGTAAAATGTATTTTCTTTTCTTTTTTTTTTTTTTGTTGTTTCAACCTTTAATGTTTATCTTGAATCTGATTGCTTTACACTATTTCACCACTATTACCTTACTCCACATTTGGACTATTTGAACCTTTCCACCTATTTTCAACCTAACATATATATATATATATATATATATACATATATATATACATATATATATATATATACACACACACACACATACAAAATCCACTTAACAAACAATAGCTATGAAGTTTGTAAATTGTGAATCTGTCCTTATACTTCTCTGTTTAAAATACAGGAATAGATTTCTTTCACATTCACAATAAAATACAAAATTCTTAGCATAGTCTTTGATAATTTGCCCCCCTGCTCTTTACCGAGGCACCTCCCTAAAAAGGGTAGGGATGTCACAGAACATGAGTGGGTACCATTTCCCTCATTCCCACTTACAGGGAACCACTTTGGGTTACACTTCCCAGTGTGCCATAAATTGGTCTATCAAAAAGGGGAATAGTTAAGAAGAAACAAGGTGGTTCTACAAAGAGAGGTAAAACTGTGAAGATGAGGGGACATTTGGAAGAAACATAGAGGAGAGACAGGTAGAGACACCTGGAAGACATATTTAGAGGTTACAGATGGTTAAGTGACACAATGGGAGACAGTTTCTATTCCTTGGCAGATATGATGGTAGCTTTTATCTTAGCTTCATGTTGGTTTTTGGTGGTATATTTTAAATTTTGGCTCTTCTATCACAACTTTCTCTTCTTTCCTTTTTTTTATTTGAAAAATTCATTTTATTGATTTGTCACATTTGTACATTAATTGATCCCTCCTCCCTCTAGTCACTCCATCTCCCATTTTTCTGCAATTTGTTGATTGGTTAAGTTAATGTTCAGTTGTTCATTGTTTGGCCCGTTGGTCTCTTCCGATATCTGGTAAATTTTTTTTTTGGGGGGCATATATATTTATATTTATATTACATTAGTCCATTATTGTGTACCCTGGGGCTTTCCCTACTTCACTAACATTTGTTAACCATCCTGATCTTTTGTGCTCTTCACGTCCCCACACCTTCTTCCCCCTCCTCCTCTCTCGCTCCATGGTTCAGTCCCACTGGTTGTTTTCATTCTTTCTTATTTGTTTGTTTGTTTTTCCCTATATCCATCATATAAGTGAGACCATTCTGTACTTCTCTTTTTCTTTTTGACTTATTTCTGCTAATATGAGTCTTTCTAGTTCCACTCAGGTTGACGAAGGGGCAAAAAACGTACCCTGGAACAAGGATAGCCTCTAAATGGTGCCGGGAGAACTGTTTCAAAACCTGTAAAAAAATGGACCAGGACAACACCCTCACGCCCTGTACAAAAATTAACTCAAAATGGATAAAAGACCTGGAAGTGAGACCTGCAACCATAAAATACATAGAAGAAAACCTGGGCAAAACCTTTCATGAATTTCACCTCAGAAATCCTTTTGGGGAAACAACTATGGCCGGCAAAAAAATGAAGGAAAACATAAACAGCTGGGACTATATCAAACTAAAAAGTTTCTGTTCAGCAAAAGAGACAACAAACAAAACAAAAAGAAACCCAACTGACTGGGAGAAAATTTTCACCTTCCAGATAAGTGACAAGGGTCTGATAACAAAGATCCACAAGGAACTCCTACAGCTCAACAAAAACAAAGCAAAAACCCACTCAAAAAATGGGGAGAAGAACTAAAAAGACACTTCACCAAAGAGGAGATACAAATGGCCAATAGATATATGAAAAAATGCTCCACTTCACTAATAATCAGGGAAATGCAAATTAAAACCACACTGAGATACCATCTTACACCAGTAAGAATGACCCACATAAATAAAACAGACAACAACAAATGTTGGCGCGGATGTGAAGAAAAAGGAACTCTCTTACACTGCTGGTGGGAGTGCAAACTGGTCCAGCCACTATGGAAGGCTGTGTGGAAGACTCTCAAACAATTGAAAGTGGACTTACCATTCGACCCAGCAATCTGACTACTAGGAATCTACCCAGAGGACATGAAAACATTAATTCAAAGGGACACATGTATGCACATGTTTATTGCAGCCCTGTTTACAATTGCCAAGAATTGGACACAAACCAAATGCCCCCAAACAGATGATTGGCTAAAAAAAATGTAGTACATATACACGATGGAATAGTACACATCCATCAAGGAGGACAAACACATGTCATTTGCAGTAAAATGTATTTTCTCTAAATTTAAAACTACTTGTGAGCAGACCTGAAGTATAGAGCAAGAGAATGGGAGGGAAGTAAGTCAGAGGTGGGAAGAGCACAAAAAATTAAGATGATAATTCTTGGGTGACAAGGTGGTGGGAGAAACCTGGGGTAAACAAAGATGTAAAATAAAAATAATTAAAAAAAGCTAAAGCACTTATTTAAAACTGTAGTAAAATGTTCATAGACTAAAAAAAAGTGACATATTTCCTCAGTAAAATGAAAACTGAATAATGGAATTTTGTAAATGTAAACCAAATTTAGAGTGGGCGTTCAGAGTTCATGATAATGAATAATATGTTGCTAGTCTTATTTTTGTTATTGTTTCAACACTGGATAGAAATAAAAATATTAACTCAAAATGGATAAAAGACATAGAGGTCTGACCTGAAACCATAATATACATAGAGGAAAACTTGAGTAAAATCCTCCAGGATTTACAATTCAGGAATCTCTGGAAACATCTACAGATGGCAAAAAAATGAAGGAAAACATAAACAGATGGGACTACATTAAACTAAAAACCTCTGTACAGCAAAAGAAACAACAGGAAAAACTAAAAGAAGCCCAACCAAATGGGAAAAAATTTTTTCCCTCCACAATAGTGATAAGGGTTTAATAACGATGATCCACAAGGAAATCACACAACTAAACAAAAGCAAAATAAAAAGCCCAATCAAAAAATGGGAGAAGAACTAAAAAGACACTTCTCTAAAGAGGAAATACAAATGGCCAACAGATATATGAAAAATTGCTCAATGTCACCAACAATAAGGGAAATGTAAATCAAAACCACAATGAGATACCACCTTACACCAGTAAGAATGGCCCACATCCAAAGAACAGGCAACAACAAGTGCTGGCGAGGATGTGGAGAAAAAGGAACATTCTTACATTGCTGATGGAAATGTAAACTGGTCCAACCTCTTGGAAAGTTGTATGGAGGACCCTCAAATTAATGAAAATGGAACTACCATTTGACTCAGCAATTGCTCTCTTGGGAATCTACCCAAAAGAGACCTCAATGTGGGTACAAAGGGACACCTGTGCTCGGATGTTTACTGCAGCACTATTTATAATTGCAAAGACATGGAAGCAACCTAAGTGCCCCAAAACAGAAGACTGGAGGAAAATAATGTGGTATATATACACGATGGGATATTGCTCATCAATTAAGAATGACAAATTCGACGACTTTATGACAACATGGATGTCCTTAGAAGAAATCATACTAGTGGAAACAAGTCAAACAGAGAAAGACAGAAGTCAAATGGTTTCACTATATCACATAATATATAGGATATAGGGAAAAAATAAAAGCATGAGGAAAAGACAAAACAAGCTAAGCACCAAACTGAAGCAGGAGGGCAGGAGGGAAAGGGGGGGTGTTGGAGGGGAGGGTGGGGGTGGGTAAATCCCTGGGATTACAATGATGTGAAATGTATATATAAATTATTTAATAGAAAAGAAATAAAAATATTTCCTCTACCTGAAAAAAATATATTTTCCTTTCCTCTTGGAGACATTCTAATTTAAATTCTATTTTTCATTCTCTTTGCCTCTCCTCTATCTGAGGCTAAATTCAGAAGAGAACAGTATACAAGGGAAAGGATATAAAAAGGACTAGGAAGATCAGAAAATGACAGAAGCACTGAGATTTCCCCCAACCACTTTCTGATTTTGTTTCAGTAAATTTACTTTCACAAAAATAGATTTCTTTTGTCAATCAGACAGAGTCCCCATTTCTCACTGGTGAGTAAAGTGAGAAGGAGGCATGAAGAGAGGGACAGAAGTGTCAAAACTCTCCCCCTGTGTTTGTTCCCTTGAGGCTAGAGTGAAGGTCTTAGTCTGGCCTGTTAGCTATTTGCTTTGTCTGTCTTTCTCTTGAAAATGAATAAGGTCAGAGAAACATTAGAAATAATGGCTTAGTACACCTCTGTAGTCATAGGGACTATGAGGAAAAAACAAAGTAATTCATGTAAAGAAAACCTCAGTACAATATTGGCATATAGCAGGCCCTAAAGTGAATCAGCAGTTAAGATGATGATTGATGGTGATGATGATTATAGCTAGAGGGAAAACCCCACAAAACAAGTGAAAATTTTTAGTATTTGTGCTGATTAAAAAACACACACACACAGTTTCTTGAATCATGCTTTATATCTCAAGAGCTGTACATACTCAAGTTTAGGTTCTTTTTTTAAGAGTGGAAAAGTAAGAATTTGAACCTGTGGAAACATAAGTTAATATGTAAGCTTTTCTTCTTATTTTATTTATCTATTACTTATAGTAAATAAAGTTCAACTATTATTTTAAAATATCTAAAGTTATTATAATTTTATTCAAATCTGTTATTTTCTTTTATCTTTAAAATAAACTATTTGGAGTAGTTTAAGATTTGCAGAAAAGTTGATTAGATTTGTAGATAATATAGTACGCTCCTTTATACCCAATTCCTTTATATTCAGTCTCTTATTATTAATATTTTTTAACAAATATATTACATTTGCCAAAATTAATAAACCAATGTGGATATACCAAAACATAGCATAGGGTTTTTTCTAAAACTGTGCATGTATTGAAAGATATGCAGAATATTGTTTCCTTAGCATAAAGAGGGGTTTCTTCTAATGATGAGTTTTCTTTTAGAAAATTTTAAAGCTTTTGCAGTTTTTGAAAGCATTTCAATTTTTTTCTGGTGATAACATTTATCAAATATAATTATTTCAATTAGCTAAAAAGTATAATTAGAAGCAAATACTCTAATATCCTAATATATGTTATTCTGCATGATAAGAATTTTGATCTTTATTATTTGTGGCTATGCTCCCTCTCCCCCCAGAATGTAATACATACAATAAAGATTAAAAAAAAGAAAAAAGATATCCATATCTAAACAAACTAAAACCTATCTATCTCTCCTCCCCTAGCTGTATTTTCCAGTGAGATAGGTAGATAGATGTCTCAACCTCTCCAGTAAAGAAAGTGAAATTATTATAGTCATTCATTCTGACCTGGACTAGTGAGAAAGCAATGGGTTGAGAGATAAAATTAGCAAGGCTCTACTTTTCTATGTTAATAAACCCTTTGGTCTGAATCTGTAGGCATATCACCAAACCTTACTCTCTTATTCAATTTTTCCATCGGTATAATGGGGTTTAGAAAACCAACCCCGTATAAAATTTAAGGACTGCTTTCACAGGAGAATAAGAGACAATTTGAGCATTTCAACTTAAATATTCTCTCCTGACAGATCCAATGAGGTATATCAGCCTGTGGGTGAACTATAAAACCCTTGTGTATCCTTGTGTGCTTTTCTTTTGGCTTAGCAATCTCTTGGAAGTTCAGGTTTTCCCCCAAATCTTTCTTTTTTGAGGAAAGTTGGTCTCTTGCTTTCCTCTAGAAGTTTGCAAGTCAATTGTGTTTATCTTGTTAATTTTAGCCTTTACTCCTTCAGAACCTCTGTCTCCCATGACTATCAATGCTCTAATTTCTCCTCAATTTAGTTTTAAGTTTATTTGGAATGATTCACAATATAGAACCATATTTTAACTCTCTTACTCCCTTTGATGTAGACTTAGGGAAATTTCGTGTAAAGGAGAACCCTAAAACTAACTCAGAAATGGCATTCGTGATTACTGGGAAGCAACTGAGCTCCTATGCAAACTGAAGTTCTCCTTTCATTAGTTTTCAAAGAAAACTGGGTTTTAAAGAACTGTGTTTGCAGATGCCAGGACATTGAAGGAACGTATTCATGTTACATGGTCCATAGGCTGACATCAGAAATTAGAAATGATTTCTTGCCTTCAGTATTTACTGATAAATTGATCAGCAAACCTGAAACCTGAACATGTGTAGATTTTCTGCATGAATTTTGAAGGACTAAAACCAATAAGTGATAATTGCCTCCATTCTCTACCTTGGTGACTCTCTCTATAAATTTTTAATTAAAATAAAATACCTCCATTGCTGAGAGTGAGAAACACACAGTTCTAACTGTAGTCCTGACATTAAAAACTGAATAATGAACAGTCTGTTGTACCCATTTTTGGAAGTGGTTGGAAGGCATTTTAAAAACTAAAACATTAGTTTTAAGCAGGTCATAATATACTCCATTTGCAATCCTTCTTTTCCTTTGCTTATTACTTGATTATTCAATACTCCTCAGCTATTTCAAATGTTCAAATTTGCTGGAAGTCATATCTTATTAAAAAAATACTTCCCTTTACCCTTGACTCATTACTGAGTTTCTACTTTCAATCCTAGTGTCACTGTCAGCTTTCAGGGCAAAATATACACTGTGGTGGAAATAGTACCTACATCTGACTTTGCTCTGGCCCTGAAAAGCTATTTGACATCAGGATCCTTGTTTTTGTTTTTTTTGATTCAGTTTAACAAGTGGGCTGAATCTGATAATATCTAAACTTTCATTAGTTTTTCAGTCCTGTTGGTCATAAGCAATTATATTGGCACTATCAGTGTAATGTGTCATGTTTACAGAATTCCTAGGTTAGCCAGAACTTAGAGATCATCAAATCAAGTTGAGTAATTTTGACTACTAGGAACCTAATAGATTAAATGATTTACCTTGTGTCAAATCAGTTAGCTAGCATCAAAACTAGATTTCAAACTCTCTCATATATAAGCAAGATGAGTCAAAGTAGATATAATTAGTGCTATTAAATCAGAGAAAAGCTAAAAACTGAAGGTTAAAATGAAATTTTTCCAAAATTCTTATAAATTAAAAAATCAAATCTCTTCAGTTCAAACTTTCGAATTGTATTTGTATTTCCTCAGTTTACTAAGAAATTCATAAAGCATTAGAAATCATTCTCAAATTTTTAAACTGAAACCCTAGGGTGAACTTAAGGTTATAAGGAGACAGTCATGTGGATTGCAGACACTTCCAAGTGCTGCTGGCTCTGTGCTATAAAATATTCATGCTTTTGGTTACACTGTGTTTTCTCCTTAGGTTTAATAGCTTCTTTTAGCATGTGCCTGCACTGAGATACTCAGTTAACCCATTTGTGGCATTTTCTTCCATATTTTGGAATTAATGTTCTAATTACTCTCCATCCTATCTGCCTCTATCCATCCTGTCCCCATGCTACTTTCACACCACATCCCGGTAGCATCTGTCCTTGCTTCCATTTTCTCACTCCAAACAGCTTTCATTACATAGCAAGGAATAGCCCTCCAGTGTGCTATGCCCAGAGGGCTGAGACGCAAGGGAGGGGACAAGGAAGGGGTTTGCTGAGGGTGAAGAGATGAGAGAAAAAGATCAGAAAGAACCTGTCTTCGTGGAAGGTGTGAGCAGAGCCCTGGCTGTCAGGTTAGCCTACTGAACTTCTCCCAAAGAAGCTGCCACATGGCCTTGGGATGGCTCTGGTCTCCTGGGTGTGAGAACTCTTGTTCCAGGGCTTTGAACTGTGTTACAGGCACTCTCTTCCTTTCAGACTGATATACGTGCAATGTCCGTTTCATTTCACTGGTTTCTTTTACTGGTCCCCACATTGCATGACCATAAACATGACATTTCCTAATGTCCCTGTACATAGAATGAAGGGGCTTACACAGAAGAATCAGTAGTAGCATTTCCAATTCATGGCAGAATTTCTGCCACACAGACTACAGCCTCATCATGCTACTACTCCATCCAGTGAGCCCTCTTATCATTCAACTGAAGTGCCCTCCCAAGCTCACAGCATGTCCTTGTTTCCAAAGCCAGTAGATGCCAGTGACCCTCTCCTATTTGTCCTCTAGCAATGTTCCCTTCTCCTGGAAGCACTTCTTCCTACTAGGTGCCTTTCTTAGGTGCATCTGATCACCTTTCTGACCATCTTGGCAATCATTTATGGTTTTCCCTTTGCCCATTCCTCAAATTGTCCCTTTGTGTCCTTTCAGGATTTTGTTCCAACACTTCTCTTTTGAACTACATGCATGTTCTCTCCAGGCCATTCCTGCAGGGCCAGTCTATCTTTGTGATTTTGCTACTCTGTCCTGGGATCATAGCCTGCGTTCCAGTCTATTTTTCTATTTCTTTTAGCTCCTGAATGATCTACCTTTGATCGGTAACTTTACATTCATTTGCCACACCAGCCTGAATATCACTTTCTACTGATGTGACTCATCAGCACTGGCTGCAGAAAGCAAACTCCATATTCTGCTGCCTTTGTTTTTAACTTGCATTCTTTTAAAATTTTTCCAAATTTAATTTTATTTTTTGGAGACTAGGTCTTGCTATGTTGCCCGTGGTACCGCAGACTCAAGTTACCTGGGGTACCGTGGACTCAAACGATCCCCAGCCTCAGCCTCCCAGGTAGCTGGGATTACAGGTGTCCACCATGGCACCCGGCTGCTTTTTCAAGAACCATGTCTCACTATGTTGCCCAGGGTAGTCTCGAACCCGCGAACCCAAGCAATCTCAAACCTCTTGCCTCCCAGTGCTTGGACAACAGGCTCCTGCCACCATGCTCGGCTTCTTTTTATAATTTTTAAAGAATTGATTACATACAAATACTTACATCATTGTATACCCTGAGGTTTTCCCACCACTTTGTCACCTATAAACTGTCATCTTGATCATCCTCTTTTCCCCCACCCTCCTGACCATGGAGAATCACAGCACCTCTTATGTTGTCCTCCGAATACCCTCTGGCCCTGCATCTGCAGTCAGCCACTTGGGCTCCCCACCCTGCAGTTGTCTGCCTCTCCTTCACCCTTCTTCTGCTTCGGTGCAGGTTGCTGCCATCTCTTGCCATAATGGTCACTCTGGAGAGGACATACCTCCAGTCCCTCCCATCTCCAGCTTTATTCTTTGAGGGTTCTCAGAATGTGGTCTCCAGGCCAGCTGCATTAGCATCACACAGGTACTTGTTTGCACTGCATAAACCCTGGGCCTGGGCTGGATTTTCCATGCTGAACAAGCCCTCCAGGGGGCTTTTGTGCTCTCTAGTGGGAAATCCTGGTAACCTCATTGTCTGACTTACTTCAGGTTTATCCTGCTGAACTTCTGTCCCTTTCAGTCTTCCTGTCACTCTATACTGAGCAGAACCTTTGTAGGAGCTGCTGCTTCGGTCTGAAAAGCCTCCTCTTTACCTGACTAACAAGTCTCGGGGTTCTACTTAAATGCCACTTCCCTGGAGAGCACCCCTGCCCCCTGATGCTGAGTGCTCTGCTCTATCATTGTGTCCTTTGAGGTCTCCTGCAGTCACAGTCCTTTATGGCAACATCTGTTTTTCACCCATCTTCTCTATCCTTATTGCTCATCACTTGCCTGCCACATCCTTGAGGAACTCCTGAAGTATTTGGGCCTATTTCTTTTGATCACTAAAATTTTCCCAGCAATGGGGATGATGGCCAGCCATGGGAGGTGATTCACAAAAAATAATTTTTTGGCTGAGTGATTCTTGTTTGAATCTTGGATCCCTCTAGCTTCCTGCTGCTGGTCAGCTACAAGTTACAGCTACTCCAGGTGGGCAATGTTTTCAAACTCCTCAGATTTGCATTGAGTCCATGCTTCTGCTTTACTAAGCTGGTGCCCAGGCTTTTATCCCTGATGCATCCTTCTTACATTCCCCTCCTCACCCATGCCAAGATAGGATGTTTAGTGAGGAAAAATTATGCAGACATCTGTTGTTAATTATAGAGAGGTCTAATAATTCAGTCTGGTAGAAACCCTTTAAGTCAGTTCCTCTTCCCCATTCTTGGCCTAGGCTACTCAAGGTAGGCAGGCAATTACTGGCCATGTATTTGCATAATGACTTTCCTTTTGTTGCCTTTGTTCTTTTCTAATTGCTTGAGAGTGTCACAGTTACTGGAGCCAGATAGGAACTCTCTCTGCTGATATGTAAAATTTAGGTAACTTGCTATTTTCAAAGCACAATGCAGAATCTAGTGATGGTGCTATGTATTTCAGGATATCAGAGGAAATGAGGCCCCGGGTAAAATAGAGCAAACTTTCCTGTATACCTTCTTTACTCTGTGATTTAAAAAGAGAGACCCTACTGAGAAGAGGCTGGGAAAAATAATGCAATTTCTCACTTTTCTATAATCTTTATAGAAGCTTTTCCTCTGAGTTAGCTGTGGTCAGGGACATTCATTGACCCTAAGATTATGCTATCCAAAGAGATCTGTGTTATTTTTGTACAACTCAGACCTCCCTTATAGGACTGCAGTCATTAAAGAGCAGGGTGCTTTGGGGGAGGTCTCAGTGACTCTAATGTCTTCTAAACTTCAATGATCCATCCTAGCTTCTTTACTTCTTACTCTCCTCCCTGACCCATGGTTCCTTTTTCCTTCCTCCCTTCTCCCCTCCCATCCTCCCCCCTTCCCTCCTACCAAAGCAGCAGATAGCCCCTTCTCAACTTCTTGAGATCAATGCTTATGTAGAACTCTATTTTGTGCAGTAGATAAAGCTTAAAAAAATACAGGTACATCTATTTTCCAATGTATAGATTTTACTTATTAGAACTCAATGTATTTCTGAAAAAATGGAAAAATAGATTTACCACAGAATTGCAGTTCCACTGCTGGTCATATATCCAAAAGAACTGAAAAGCTATTTGCAGACCCATGTTCAGCGCAGTACTATAGGCAAGAGTGGAAGCAACCCAGATGTCCATGGATAGATGAATGGATAAGCAAACTGTGGCCTATACATACAATGGAACATTTTTCAGCTTTAAAATTATTCAGCATCTGACAGATGCTGCAATATGCATAAAAGTTGAAGACATTATGTTAAGTGATGTAAGTTAGCCACAAAATGACAAATGCTGCATGATTTTATGTACATGAAATATCTTGAGAAGTTAAACTCCCAGAAACAATGGCAGTTACTAGGGGCTGGGGGAAAGAGGAAGGGAGTTGCTGCTTGGGGATAGAATTTCAGTTGCAAAATGAAAACGTTATAGAGATTGGTTATACAGTGAAAAGATGAATAACACTACTGAACATTTAAAAATGGCTTAAGGGTGAATATTACATGTATCTTGCTACAATTTAAAGTGAACCTATCAAAAAAGAAGTGAACGAATGAGAATGAGTATGTTCTGTACCAGATTGTGAAATCTGGGCTCCTGGTTAGTCATTCATCTTCAAGATTTGATGTGTTTTCTGTTGTGATATTACAATATTTTTGAAAATCTTGATTCTTGGTGGTTTATTTTCTTCTTTCTTAAACAGTTGGCTATATAATTTTGGATTTTTTGCTAGTCACAGATCTCAGGATAATTTGTTAAACTGGAAACAAAAATTCAACCTTTGCTGATATGTAAAATTTTGATTTCTTTTGCAATAAGATATTTTGAATCAATTGTTACTTTTTTGAAAATAATTAAACAAATAGCTTAAAAACAAAGTGGAAGCAAATCTTTTCAAACTCTGGCAAAAATTCCATAAAGCTCTGAAGTTTTATTGAACCACAGCTTGAAGATATTTTCCTGAAAATGTTGGTCTTTTACCTGATTTCCACCTCTACCCATCAGTTGTCCATACATCTGCTAGACATAGCTTTCTAAATGACTGATGACCTTGACATTTTTCTGTATAAACATTCTCAGCATAACATTTCCCGGTAGTGTGGCGCTCAGCCCCACCTGTACCTGGGTAGCATTGAAAATTGCCACTAATCCAATAAAGATTATTCTGAGATCATCAGAACCCTTCTCAAATCAAACAAATTTAATCTCTTAGGATGGGATCTGAGTACATTTCAGCAGCTTTTAAAATATAACGTGCAGTCAGAATGGAGGACAACTGACTTAGAACTAAGGGTACATACTCTTTAACATGCTTCATGAGACACTGAGGTTTTGATCGCCCCCTAATTATGTTTAATTTCAATATGACCTGGCACCTCTCAGATCCAGTGAGGTTCCCTGGACATGTGTGTTATATCTCCTTCCTCCTTTTGCTTCTTACTCTGACCTTTTTCATTTTATCTCCTGATAGACTGGTATTCCACATTGAGAATATAACTCGGGTATCACTGATTTCATGTTGACTCCTCTCTGCTCTTACCCCACTATTACCCTTTCTTCTGATCAATAAATCAATTCTAATCATAACTTTTTTCTTTTTTATCTCCCCTTCACTGTGGTTTATTATTGATGTGGCTATCTAGGATGGATGAATGAGTGAACAAGTAAATGAATAAGCAGAACATACATAAGATTCTAAAAAAAAATCTGATCTGTTATCTATAATTTGCATCATAGAGAAAAGTTGCTCTTGTCCTTATCACTTGACAAGACTGAAAACCAGTCTTCTATAAATTCCAAGCTCCACTCAACCTGGAAGCAGTCTCTAGGTTCAGATGAAGAAATTGGAGTCAAAAGATCAGATAACTTAGCTCAGGACTACTCTGTAGAGATTTTCGGGCTTGTGTCAAACACTAAATAAAAACCCGAGATGTGTACAAGTTTTCTGGTCCTTTGTTTCTTTAAACTCTTTGTCACCAACCACCCTTTAGAAGTTTAAATGTCTGAGTTCTTGTGTTATGATTTCTTTCTTTCTTTTCCTACATTTCCTTTCTGCCTTACTTTTCATCAAAAGGAAACACTGCCAAGGGGATTTCAAACAGTACCAGTTTTTACAAAGTATAATTTGGTTAAAGGGGGAAAGATGAAAATACTACTTAAATACTTTGCCCATAACCATGTAAAACACAACCTATGGCACATGGGAAAATGAGAGTGAATGGCACATTATTCAAATATATTTATCTGAAATTATTGACATGGTGATATTCAAGCACCTTCAATATTTCTGCTTCACAAGTCTTAATGCAATTCATGGTGAATGCTGTGTTTGTTTTACCACTGCATCTGTAAATGGAAATGACAGTGTGACTTTGTCCCCACTCGCCTGCTTTGCATGCCAATTTGATCCCAATCGAAACTTTCCTTTTGATTATTCAATGGGCCTAGCTGTGTAAACTCAGTGCTGTGCACATTTCATAAGGAATGAGCTGGGGAGAATCAAGTGTCTTGCACGTGTCTGCACTTTTGAAAGCGAGCTTTACTTCTCCCAGTGCTATGTCCTATGGGGTCATTTTTTCCTTCATAATGATGATATCAGAAACTGTTCAATGAGACATTAATGGAATGGTTATTGATTGTACATTTTGTTTCTTTGTAACTATTAACATTAAAATCAACATAACATTCCAGAATGCCTTGAAATCATAATTGATTCAGCAAGGCAATGATTTCCAGTTGGTTGAGGAGCTCCTTTATGATGTGATAAAAATTCATTATGAGGTAGAGCTTTTGACTTAAACTCTTCCTTATATTGACTGTTTAGGGCCAGTAGCTTGAGACTATGTGATGATTGGTGAGGAATGCTGTTCCATTGTGTGTGTGTCCCTTAGACATCCGGCACTTGTAGAGGGAGAGCCTCTGTTCTGGGACACTCCTGAGGCCCTTGTCTCCTCTTTAGTCATGTACCATGTAGGCATCTTGGCTTGAAGTCAACAGTTGGGTGGATGCACTCCCTGAAAACATTTCTTAGAAGTCAGATCTTTTGGCACAGATTTAGGAGAGGTGTTTGAGGAACAGATTTAGAACTTGTTGTAAAACTGAACCTTTTGTTTTTTCAATACAACGAAGTTCCATTTAGTCTGGCTGTTATAAATATATTTGGTTCGTTCTTGGGCTTCAGTAATTCTAAAAAGGTTTTCACAATCCCCAGGGTGGTGGAGGTAGGGATGAGGGAATAGAAGGATATAGGGAATTTTGTTGGGTCTTTTAAGGAAAAAAAAAAAGCAATTAACCTCATTAACCTTAACCTTAACAACTAATTTAGAAACAAACATTAGGCTAAACGTTAGCTGGTGTTGGCATCACATAGAGAGTGGGCCAGGTGGAGAGGGGAGTTGGTGGTACTGAGCTGAGGAAAAAGTTGGATTTTGGAGTAGTATAGACATAGATTATTATTTCAGTTCTTCCAATTTTTAGCAACTGTATAATATAGGAGTTTGATCATGTCATTCTGAGTTTGTTTTCTCATTCAGAAAAATATATCTTTTGATTAGGATTGTTGGAGAGCTTAGATGACATGGGAAAACACTGATGGTATAGTAAATATGAAATTAATAATTTCATTCTAATGTTGCACTGATGAGAAGTTATTAAAACTAAAATAGATTATCTGTATCACCTGCAAGCAAATGTATGGGTAAGACTTAGAAACTTCATTCACAAAAGGAACATATCCAAGATGGGTTATGAAGAGTTATCAGATTTGAGTGGGGAGCAAAGACTGGCCTCAACCGCTGAGAGTACAAACCAAAATGTAAAAGTGGTAATGACTGACAAGGGGGATCGGATGGTTAAATGGAAGTTGAATCTGGCACATTCTCAGGGGCATTATTCTCCTTCATGATCCTGCTTTGGAAATCCCTGATACCATGCCTCAGGGTGATTAAACCAGACCCATGACACAGTGCTGTTCGCAAGCTAAATTGTATCCAGTAGGAGTCATGGATTTTCTCAGTCTTCACTATGAAATGGTAAAGGGCTCCTGTGGCTTGCTAGCCTATGAAAGCTTTATTTTACTGCAGCTGAAAATGGGGCAGACTTCAGGGATGTAACATGAGGTAATGGAGGGGACAGTATTCAGACTAGTAAGGTTAAAGCCTGGACAATCTTCACCAGCTATGATAAAGGGCTTCGCCTCCCAAACCTTAGTTTCCTTACATTTAAATATGGTATAATTATGCCCACCTGCATAATATATGGATACCATGACATGCAATGTCAAAAGTGATAATATCTGATAAATCACACAGTAAACTATAAGCCATCAGGTGAGGATGAGAGAAATTTTTAATGTACGCAAACACCTCTTTTAGCTGTGATAGTCATCTGAACTTGACAGCCTCATCATATTGATGTATTGATTTTTGTTTCTTTTTTAAAATATATGACTGTTGAGGTTCAGAATTAGAATAGAGGAGTAATTCAATATTCAAACAGACACAATTTGCCTATCCTTACCCTTAGGGGGTATGTTCTAAGATCCTCGGGGAGACCTAAAACTGTAGCTTATACTGTAGCCTATATATACTATGATGTTTTCCCTATACATACGTACCAATGACAACATAATTCTTTAGACTAAGATACTACAACAAAAACAATATTTTAATAGAAACTTTAATAAAAGTTATGTTCTCTTTCTTTCAAAATGATTTTTGTCTTTATTACTTTTTTGTACCATAATTGATTGTGGATAATTGAAATCATGGAAATAAAAACATACAAATGGCAACTAATATAATTGTATTCACTTTATCTATATTAACCTAATATTAACTTCATCAGTGGTGTGTTCTTGGAAATAAGAGTTACTAACAAGATACTCATGAAAGAAGAAAGTAAAGAATGAAATATTGTGTAGAAGTATATCAGTGTAATGTGGGATTTTTATTATTAACTTTATTTTGCAAGTTGGTAGATCCATCAGTATGATTCATTCTTAATCTATTCACTCACCTGATTTTTAGTGCTTTTATGTGTTAACATTCTTCTTTTATATCTATACTCACTTAAAAATAACGTCTTTAGTTCACAACTCCAGCAACTATATCTAGATGCAAATTCCCCCTTAAATTTCATACTCATATATCTAAGTGCTTACAATGCACCCCCACCTGAGTGTCTAATAGTCATCTCAAATTCAACAACCCTGAGACTGAACATTCAGTTTGTTGCCTGCAAAAATGCTCCTCTTGATGCATCTTAATAAATAACTACCCCACTTTGTCAATTGTTCTTACTCCAAACTTGGGGGCTGTTTTTCACTTATTCTTTCTATCCCCTCTACAGGCTGTCCCTGATTTATGATGACTTGACTGTGATACAAAAATTATACACGTTCAATAGAAGTGGTACTTTGAACTTTGAATTTTGATCTTCTTCCTGGGCTGGTGATATGTGGTATGATACTCTTTCTTAGGCCTCGATAGAAGCCATGAACTGTTGCTCCCAGTCAGTCATGCAACCTTCAGGCAAACAAATGATACTGTATGGACTGGTACTCACAGTATAGTATTCAATAAGTTGCACAAGATTTGCCATACTTTGCTATAAAATGAACTTTCTCTTAGTTGATTTTGTCCTACTGTATATTAGGTAAATGTTCTGGACACATTTAAAGTAGTCTGGGCTAAGCAATATAAGGTTGTAGCTGTCAATGGGAAACATTCAGATCATTGACTTAGAAACTAGTTTTGGTGTATTCAATAATAAAAGCAGATTTGCAAAGGACCAAGCCATGGTTTTTGATGTACGTTCACTGGCTTTAATATATTTAATTGTGGATTTCAAGATAGATCTCACTCAATTGCCCCTCTAGAAGCAACTGAATCAGGTGATATATGACATTAAACAGGCGTGCTTATTTTACTAGAGACTTTTTTCATTTCTGGTACTTGTTCCCAGATGTATCATTTTCCATTTCACACATCATAAATATGTACATAAATGTTTTATGTACCTGTTTCTCCAGGTAGAATATATGTTTTTAATGGATAATAGCTCTAACTGAAAAGTATCTAAGATAAGTAACTTCTCTAACCTCCAAACTTAAGTTAACCCAAATAGCATCAGGAGTAGTTAGTAGGAAACTTTAAATAGTCACAATAACCTCACCTAACCTCAGTGTCTCCAGATTCCCATCTGGTTTTTATTAAATAAATCGATAGGCGAAGGGAATTGCCAAACCTCATACCTTTGGGTGGGCAATACATTTTGAATATATGTGATATTTTCTGAGATCATATGTAGCTACAGAACACACACACAAACAGAACTGGACTTTGGTGTGTACACTGGCAGGTACAGCACATAAGAAAATAGATCCTTCTCACAGAGATTCTGCCTTGGTGAGAACATTTCACTTCTCAAAAATATCTTCCTGCCAAGATGTCATTACAAGTCACCTAGTTACAACATTTTTGAGTACAACTGAAATGAAACAAAATGTTCAGGTGCATACGATGAGTTTATCAAAATTTTTAGTTTTGTCAGGACCATAGGACCATAATACTATCTGAATAGTATTATCCAGATATTAGGCTAACAGACTCTATTTATAAAAACAAATTTCCTTAAAAATAAACTTAACTTTGTGATGATTTGTTGTTGGTCTTCTATACATTTAATCTTATCTAAATTTTCATGAGAATGCCTAAAATTGTTTTTTATTATTTTCTGGACAACACACATCAAGAAAGCCTTCATGATTGAGGCCAACATAGTATGTGACATTTGCAACGACAGCATTCTGAATAGCAAACTGTCCTAATTTTGATACATTTCATATATGTGTGATTATTTAAGAGTCTGAAATAAACATAAGACTGACCTATATCTGCAATGAGCCTCTTCCTTTGGAATCCAGAGGTGATCATTTCTTTGGAGAAGGCAGAGGTTGACAGATGTTGTATTTGTGTCCCACATTGAACTTTGGTTCCCCAGAGTCAGAAATAATGTGGTCAAACTATGTCTTCAAAAGTGATTACTTGAGGACTGAGAATAAGTTGTCACATATAATGTGTGATCTATGAACTTATCTACAGTTGCTGGTATGATTAACATAATTCAGGGAAAAAGTAAATATAATTCAGGGAAATAATATGTCATAGAAGACTAGAAAGTTTTGATAAATCTCTCTCCTAAATACAATAACAAAATCTACTATTACTTAAGGGAAATTTTATTTCATTGCTTGCTTTATGGCATTAACCCATAGATATTTTTCTTCAAAGTGGGTGGTTGGTGACTTGCCATGTTGGTGGTATGGGAGAGGGAAAGGAAGTTGTAACTGGGATAGCTGCTATTTCAGTCAGTCAAACAAAATGGGAGTTAGGCACAGAATGTGTAATACACAGACCCCATGCAGAGAACCATCTCACTTGCAGGTAAAGTACATAGTTACATACCTATTTGGGGCTGGGACCTTTTTTTTTTTTTATGTCATAGAGAGTAGGATTGTTAACATCAGAAGTGGTTGATTCCCATTCATGCCTGCTTGGAATTGAGAAGTTTTGAGATCAGACAGTCTTGCTGAATATCATGGAGAGGAGCAGCAAGATGACAGGGATCTGGAATGTGGAATGTGGTCTCTGTGTAGTGATAGGTGCCTGCTCTGGTCCTGGGGAGGGGCGGGGAGAGGCAGTATAGGAATCTCCATATTGGTTGATTCTCACTCTCCATAACAGATATTATGGTCTTTGATGCCCACTGACCCTCACTTCCCACCTACCACCAGGATAAATGAAGAAAAAAACAAAAACAAAAACATACAAAGCTAAAGTCACAAGGTTCCAACCAGAAAAGTTAGATCAGGTAACCTAAGAAAAAAGGAATACAAGACATAAAAGCTGAAAGAGGACAAATCTCAAGATTTCAATATAAATGACACAGAATTGGAGGATTTAACAAAGATTTTAGACTCACTCTCATGAAGAAATTCAATGAAACCCAAATCTCAATTAAATACAGAAAGGTAGGTTCAGCATCTTAGAAAAGACTGATACTCAAGAGCAGTAGTTATTCATCAAAAAGATTGAAACGACATAAAAAAACATCAAAAAGACAATCTAAATAAAATGAAGGCAAACATGGAAAGCATAGTAAGTAGTCTTAAGCTCGCAGAGGAAAGAATCAGTGAAATAGATGATAAAAGTATACAAATAAGTCAAGTGGAAGGGGAAATAAGACTTAGGAGAATGAAGAAACTATGAGATATATTAAACTCCATTAGAAGAGGGAACATAAGAATAATGGATATCCCAGAAGATGAAGGTGAAAAGGGAGCAGAGATATTATTTAAGGAAATAATAACTAAGAACTTCTGAAACCTCAGAAATACCATATTCTAGAAGCTGACAGAACACACAAATTTCTAAATTAAAAACTAAGGCACAACATTGTTTAATTATCAAAGATCAAATGACATTAAAACTTCCTGGGGAAAAAGCTCTAATACACATCATTTAATAAGCCTATTCATGAGGTCAATTGTAGTGCACAGGCAGGCCGATATGGGTAGGTTATTTATTTATATAAATTGAGTAGACCGATCTATGTAGTGGTTACATAGACGTGGCAGGGCAAGGCCTGCCACAGGGAACTGGGGGTGGGGGTGGGGCTGAGAGATTGACTTATTTGTATGCTTTTATCATCTATTTCACTGATTCTTTCCTCTGCGAGCTTAAGACTACTTACTATGCTTTCCATGTTTGCCTTCATTTTATTTAGACTGTCTTTTTGATGTTTTTTATGTCGTTTCAATCTTTTTGATGAATAACTACTGCTCTTGAGTATCAGTCTTTTCTAAGATGCTGAACCTACCTTTCTGTATTTAATTGAGATTTGGGTTTCATTGAATTTCTTCATGAGAGTGAGTCTAAAATCTTTGTTAAATCCTCCAATTCTGTGTCATTTATATCGAAATCTTGAGATTTGTCCTCTTTCAGCTTTTATGTCTTGTATTCCTTGTCTCTTTCTTTCCCCCTACCCTCCCTCCCTGGTATTCTCTGTGCTTTCTCATCCTGAACTCCCTTACACCAGGGTGATATCACCCTTTTATCATTTCCTCCTCCAAGGCCCAGGTATGCCCACTCATACATGCACACACCCACTGGACTCAGACATGCACAATCATGGGAGGGAGGAGGGAGCTAAACCACAGGTGCTGATCAAGTGGCTAATGGATGAAATAGGTGGACCAACTCATTTGTCATAAAACATACAAGGTACCTAATCAGGCTTAAATTAAAAGTCTCAGCAGACACTCTATAGGATAGAAAAGAGTAGAATATAGGCAAAATTCCAAAAAGATAAAAATTGCCAGCCCAAAATACTCAAATATGTAAAATGATCATTCAAATATGATGGAGAAATACATGCTTCCCAGGCAAACAAAAGCTAATGGAGTTTGCCACCACCAGACCTGCCCTACAAGAAATATTTGAAGGAGTTCATATATATAACCAAAGACACTCTAGTTTATTTACAGAAAAAAAAATGCAAATCCTTGAGCAATGAGACAAATAGTAATACAGTATCAGAAATTTAAGAAATAATGAGAAGTTTAAAATATGAAAGGGGAGAAAGAAATCTTTATAGCCAAATGAAAACAAGTCTAGTCTAGCACACAAAAACTATGTTAGCTATAAAAAGATTGATGCAAATTTTCTAGTAGCGACACAGAAGTGTTTGGAGTAGAGACACTTAGAAGGAAACTGAGGACCACAAGGGAAAACCATCCAAATGAAAAGACGGATAGAAAGATATGGAAAACAAAAATAATCAGAAGACAAAGGATAGAATATTAGCAATTAAGCCCCATGTAAATGTGTACAATCTGAACTCACAGGTAAAAAGACAGTGGCTTGATGGACAAAAAAACAAGACACATCTGTATTACACATAAAAGAATCTCATATCAGGTCTAAAGGCAAAGGTTCACATTGAAAGACTGGAAAAAGGCATTTCAAGCCAATAAAATAACACAGTAAAAATCCAGCTGGAGACCACTAACCAATCTAAATAGACAATGCAATTATGGGAGAGTAATGTAGATATTATACTCCCTGACTTCAAATTGCATTATAAACTAATGGCAATCAAAAGTGTGACATTGTAACCTAAACAGACACAGATAATGTGATATAATTGAGATCCTGAATTAAACTCACACATAATAGATGAACACTGGAGAAAAAAAGTCTCTTCAACAAGTGGTGTTGGGAAACTGTCACTTGTAAAAATGAAACCAAATGATTATCTAATGCCATATACAAATTTAATTTTAAAGGCCAGGCATGGTGGCGCATGCCTGCAAGTAGCAGCCTAGGAAGCTGTGGCCAGGGCCAGGGATCGCAGTTCGATTCCTGCCAGGGATCGCGGTTCGGTTCATGCCGGGGGCATGTAGCAAGACCTAGTTCCAAAAAAATGTTACTGGGCATGGTGGCATGCACCTGTAATCCCAGCTACCTGGAAAACTGAGGTTGGGGATTGCTTAAGTCTGTGGTACCCTGGGCAACGTGAGCCTGTGGTTCCACAGGCAAAAATAGTGAGACCTACTCTCAAACAAACAAACAAACAAACAAAAAACAAATTTAATTTCAAATGACTTGGATATAGACTTGAAACCATAACTTACATAGAAGAAGACTCAGGTAATGCACTTCTGGATATTGACCTCAGAGTTGTGCTTGAGGACTCAACTCTTCAGAGACATTTGTTTTCTCCTTGTTAAGTAAACCCTGTTATTGTTTTCCCCTAAACTTAGTTTGTCCTGTAATTGTGTACATGGGTGAAAGAACCCAGAGATGCTGGGTTTAAATATGAGCTTCACTCTCTCCCTGTTTTGCTGCCTTGTTTGCACCTGGTTTTGCGAGGTGGTATTGTTCTTAATCAAATAATGTGAACACATAATGTGCCTCTTAGCATTATTCATAATAGCTAAGAGGTGCCTATTGATGGTAAAGAAGTGGTGGTAAACACATGACTTTTGTTTGTTGTAATTTAAATAAAATGAAGTGATTATGCTGCGATAAGTCAGAAAAAGAAATTAGATGGTTTCATTTATATGATACTATAAATGGCCAAAGCAAAACGAAAACAAAAACAAACAAACAAACAAAAAAAACCCTGGCAAAACACAACAAAAATAATTTTCAGACTTTGTAAAACTGGTAACTAAAAGTGTGGGGGGGAGCAGTGGGTAAAGGGGTTCAATTTGATAGTGTGAATAGCACTGGAACTCTTGTGGTGGATGAATTTAGTATATACACATCTGGGAGTATAAACTAATATAATCTGTCCTCCCAAATTACACAGCTTTGTAAGCAAATGGTAAATCAGCAAGATTTGGTTACAAAAATAAAATTCTAAAGGATAGAAAAAATAATCAGACCTTTTTCAATTATTGCCAGTAAAATGAAAATGCATAAAATAGAGGAAAAAATAATAGGGAAAATGTCTTATGGAAAATGTGCTATAGATTTGAGGGCATGAAAATATACAAACTTGACCTGGGTTATTTTAAAAAATCACTCAGGGCTGAAACAGATCTTAGAAATCATGTAATCCAGTAATTCTTATCCAAAAATATTTTAGCTACAGAATCTTTTCAAAGTTTTATATATAACTCACAAATATAAAAAGATAAAGGTAAAGCTGCTCTGTTTGAGGCCAGGGCATAGGGAAAGGCTGGGCCTGACTTCTCAACCTGCTGGCAGACCTGATATCCTACATCAAACTCTGGGCTTCCATAGGAAAGCAGTGTTTGAGCCCATGCTTTCATTTTGAGAGCTGCAACTATGACCAAGGAAGAGAAGGGTTTTGTCAGCACTAGGGAAGAGGCAGAGCTGTCAAGACAAACTTCTAGTCCATAGATCAGATTGTCTCTCCAGAGGCCAAGCTGTCTCTCATTCCTTGATACAGAAAACATTACACCAACTCACCCAGGAAAGCCCTTTTTTACCCATAAAAGTCCTCACTCAGTGCTGATTTCTTCATTGTCTGTTTCTTTATGAAAATGAGCCTAAACCAGGCAGTATGAGGAGTATTTCTCTTTGGAAGGTCTAGGATTGGGTACAAAAAATATTTTTGGAGGAACTGGAAGCCATAAGCTCCTCATATGTAGATCCCTGGGCAGAGTTTATAGTTCTAGAAAAACAATGAATGGTGAAGAAAGGAAGAACAATGAAATGCAGGTGATCAGTGCAATTCAAAGATTAGGTATGTGAAAATTCAGCTTCCTCTTCCTTCTGACAGACCCATAAATACACTGATTTTTTTGGCCATTATGTTTTGATTATATGTGGAGGAGTTTCTCCATCTTTGGCATTGACTGGGAGGGGGTGAGAATTACTTTAAGTAATCACTCATCCAAAGGTGATCCTTTAGACAGTAGCCTCTTCTCTATTCCTGATTGCCCTGATTTTTCACAGCTTTCATCCATAAAATTTGAAACTAATTTGCTTTCAGTCACTAATCTTATGTGCTTTGTTTTGTAGTGACTCATGCAATACCTAGAAACTTTGAAAGTAAGTTAGTAGACTTGCTCTTGGTTTCATTTAAATAAGTATTATGAAATCTGTTTTTTCCTTAATTAAAAAATGTGCTGTTATGACAGAAACTAAAGTTATAAATGCAGAACAAAGTGTCCATTTAGGAAAATTGAAAATTTGAAATTTCAAACTCAACTTCAAACTTAGGTTCAATTTTTGAAGGAACCAGTGTGTTTATGAAGAGGGGAGAGGGAAATGGGGTGAGTGAACGGATACAATTATTACTCTGTTCAGTCTTGAAGATTTCTATTCTCTTCTCTTTCTGTTAAAATGCCCCTTCTTTACCACCATGAGCTAGCACCAGTCAGAGAGAGAAATAGAAGGGTAAGAGGAAGAATAAGAATGGTTAGATGATATTGTTTTTGACTTAATCTTCCCAAATCTCAATGGGACATACCTTTTCCCTCTCACACTTTTGCTCTAGGAAGTTTTAGTGTATTGAGATCAGCTGACTTGTTCTTATCTATTTGAATTTTGAAGTAAGAATATCATTAAAAGGATTCTCTGCTCATAACGAGCAATTAGAATGTTGTTATTTGTGGCTCCTGCTCTGAAGGAAGGATGTCAGGGTGGCGTTCTGAGACCCAGTTTTTATCTCCCTCCAACACTTCACCTACTTAACCAGCAAATAATTAGTAAGTGGTGACTTTGGGGCTCAGATTAGAAAAGTCTTGACAGGAACAGGTCATTGCCCTTCCTGACAACCTTTCATAGTCCTTTTCAGATGTGAGTGAACCCAGGATGAGTTCAAGGTGTCTAATAGCTATTTTGAATCTAGTGTTTTGCTGACAGCCTGAGCCACCCTGGTGGTCTAGAGTTGGAGCAAGGCGGTGGCTGATCTGTGCACTGTGAAGTTTAATCAGATGGGGAGTAGGTTTCTGGGGCAAATCTGGTGTCTGGAAACCTGTCACAGACTGACTGGAAGGTGAAAGATGAACTGTTGGAATGTAGGTGTAGGGTAAATGAGTTTTCAGTGTTTTTGCCCTTCTGCCATAGTCCTCTAGTGACTGGTGCCTGTGGTACTGTGTCCTCTTATGATTGTGCATACCTGGCCCATGTGCATATGTGTGAGTGGGCACACCTGGGACTAGGAGGAGGAGATAAAGGGGCAGCATCATAACAGGAAGATAGAATGGGAAAGGAGAGCAGGAGAAAGTCCAGAGAAAGAGAAAGAGCGCAAAGATTCCTAGGGTGGCAGAGTGCTCACCTGGCTCCCAGCCCTACCCTCACCTCCTCACCCCATTACCTCCAGCCCCCAGTCCTACTCCTGGCCTTTCCTTGTGAATCTATGTAATTTCTAGAACAAATAAAGGTCCTACCCAGAGCCTGAGGTTTGCACAACAAGGCAGATGATTACACTACACTAGATGACTAGGTTGGGCTATTTCAACACAGAGAAAACATGACATGTCAAGTGAGCCAGACAACAGGACAGTTCAATCAGTTGGATCAAAAATCTATTAATTTATTTCATTATGAGTTTCAAGAAGCAATTTTCTTCTTGATAAGTTTAGTCTTTTTCACTAAAAATTCTTCCTTGCAAAGCTACAGAAAATGGTTAAAAATAAGCTTAATATGTTTTTAGTGTTTAATTTCAGCCTGAGGTGAAGCACTTTATTCACCTAGTCTGTTGGATTGCTTGATGGTTGTGTGATCTGTACAGTTATTAACTGGCACTTTGTGCATGCCAGACCTTGTTCTGGATGCTTTACATCTATTATCTCATAAATTTCCTTCAATAGCTCCTCCTGTTTTCTCTGTGAGGGGCCTGAGACTTTGAGTAGTACAGTAATTGCCTAAGGTTCTTTAAGTAATGTCTTGATGCAGGGGAGCTAAACCTCAGTGTCATCAAATGTGAAATGAAGTTAGAATAGTGCCTCCCCGGGTGCCTGTCATGAATAAATAAAGATGTTTACACACACATAATTCTAATATAATTTTAAATTCAAAGATTAAAATTTATATATACATGCACATGTATTTATGTGTTTTAGGAACACAAGAAACACTTAATAGTAGCATTATTTTAATAGGCTTCTACCTTCCTAAAAGACCAATACACTTCCATGGAGGAGTGTGTGGTGAAAAGTAAATGGAGAAACTCTCATCTGAGGTTTGTTAACATAGTCCCGAGGCAGAGTTTCCATTGCTTTCTGTCTTTTCCCTGCTCAGTTTCCTGAAAATCATTTCTATCATTAGTTAAACAAATTATTTCCTGGTAGTACTCCAGGGCTTTTTTTTCGGGCATTGTTACCAAGAATGTCACCAGTCATTCAATTCCTGCTTGGAATGACATCTTTTTTTTTTCTACTTTAGTGCCTCCCCCTTGTTGGTTCCACTGTTGATATATGTCCCTGCAAAGCAAGCACTCTCTTTCCCTGCTTGGCCAGTGTTCCAGGTAGAGAGGGATTGAGTCTGGTCAAGGTTACATTGCCTGGTGTGCATGCAGGTGAGCTGTTACCTCCCATCTCCTAGACGGCAGAGTTACTTGGAAGGTTTCTAAGAAAGATTACTGGATGACATCAACTTCTGTTTATTGCAGGAGAAAGATCATTGGACTCCAGGAGTCTTTCTTCCACCCTTATTTCCCAATACTTGTCAGAGCTGAGTGCAGCCTGCGATAATGTATTGGAAAATTTATTAAAGGTTATCTAGTAAAAATGGCTAAGTGAAAGTTTTCCCTAGCAAATATAAAAATGTAATATGAAAGTAAAGAAGTTAGGTCTCATCTGATATCAGTAGAGGAAGTGGTGAAAGACTAAGTGGAAAAGAATAAAGTGCAGGTGGTGCCCTCTGTTCTAGCTTTTTAGATGTGACCTTTTGAGTCAGTAAAGAAAAAAGAAGCTTTTTAATACCATTTAGAGAAAATAAAAAGAATATTTTGCTCATAGCCTCAAAAAAGAAATTCTGGGGAGATTACAGCACTGAAAACATATGAGAATAATTTTATATTTTTTGAAATCAAACAGAAAAAGGAAAAGATTGGTGTGTATAACTATAAACATTAAAAGCATCAACACAAATTAGATATGTATACAGAAAACGTATCTACTAACATGTTAGCAATGATTAGTAGGAAAGGAATGAAAGGATATGTAATCTTGTTACTTGAACTACTGGCAAATATTAAAAAGAAAAACATTTAAAGAAAATATATTTGTGTCTATGTGACTGTCTGGAAAAATAGGGCAGAATCTTTAAGCACTACACACTTTTACCTGATATCTGTCCTACTTATTTTATTAGTAGAGATTTTATTTTTCATCTTTGGTGACATGCTTCTAGAAAAGTCCTCACCCTCTACATATCTCTTATCTCTGGAGAGGGATTATAATACAAGAGATTGCCTTCAAAAATTGACTTTTAAGGACAGAATTTATTTGAGATGAAATAAAATATTGACTAAAATGTTTTCCAATTTTGACCTATTTGATCTATTACCACAATTACTATTCATTTTCTGTCCAATGGTATATCACAAAATTCCTTTTTAGTTTGGATCTTGGCTGGCGTTTGTAGTTGGAAATTATTTCCATCTCCTGTTTAGGGCAGGAGAAAGTCAAAGTTGGAAGGAAGCTTAGAATCTCAGAACTTATTCCAAACTTGAATTCCCTCCACAAGATACCCTCTTGATCCATTAATCAGCTCATCCCAGTTGCCCTGACCTGTGGGTACAAGGAAAGATCACAAAGTCCCAAACAGAAAACAGTGGAAAGGAGAGCTGTGGCAATCCTTACAACCTAAACTAAGTTTCATAAGCCACTCCAAAAACTCATAGAGAATAAAAAGTGAGTTAGAGATTGTTTTATAAAAGGCCTTGATTTCTGAATGGAACTTCTGTTCCACCGTACGCACTAAGTAATAAAGCTCCATGGCAGTGTTGGAACATTTATGAGTATGAATCATTCCTAAATTATCAGCTCACATTATCATATAAATGATCACTTCTTTCTCTCCCAATTGCACTATAATCTCTGATAAAACAATTTATACATGTTTTAAGTGAGACTACAGTGCTCCCAGAAAACTAGCATTATATTGATTTAAAAACAAAAAAGCAAATAATTTAGGCAGATGTCATTGCATGTCTGAGTTGCTGGGTCAAATCCTGATCAGTTCATCCTGATCAGTTCTTTATCCTTAAGGAAAATAAGTCAGATGGACTCTTGAATATGGGCTTATATGAAACGTCCTAGGCTTCGGAGGTTCAGTTAAAGACTCAGATCCTATTACTAGAGATGGAATCTGCTCCCAGTCTCTGATTCTCTCCTCATCCCAGATCTAACAACTCAGCAAGAATATGGTTCCTAGAAGAGAAAGTAAGTAGAAAATAATGGTCCTACCTTTGGTGCATGGTGGCCATGGTATGGATAACTTAAAAAGCAGCTCTCTAGTCTAGAGAAAGGATAGCTAACATAATACTTTGAACTTGAAAGGTGTAGATTGGCTTTGTTGGAAAAAATGAAATGACCCTGAGGGTGAAAACAGGCCTTTATGAATTTCATCATGAGTCACATGGGACAAAAGGGCCATTGAAATTAGAGTTTGTACAAATGTATTATGATGCTGCTGCTTTCAACAAGTTTTGCCAACATCTTAAAACCACAAGCACTTTCAGGGTTGATAATTGCCTGAAGAGATAATCTGCTTTCTGTTCATTGAAATCTAAGTGAAGGAAAGAGGATTCTGTCCAGAGAGTTTTAATTTGCCCGAAAGCCTTAATCAGATGATGACTTTTCCTCTGCGGGCCCCTCTCTCAGCTTGTCAAGAAGAGCCCTGCTGCTAAATCTAAGAATGTTGGCAGACAAACACTCCCTACGAAAATAAAGAACATTGCAGGTAGGTGCACCCACTACAATATATAAACAATGGTTCTGCCTCAGATGGCTTTTGTTTGTTTATTTTTAGAGGAGAAGGGAGGGAGGTAGCAATCTATCACCCGTGAAAACCAGCAGGTGTAATAATCAGCTTGCCTGTTTATCAAGAGCAAGCCTTTGTGTGCGTCCTGCTTACTTAATGTGAAAATAAAAGAAACCTGAAGAATAATGTGACTTTTTAATACAAACTTTGTTTCTTGGAGAGGAAGGGAGGATGAGCGAGTGTGGGTTGGAGCAAGATCTCTTCTGTAACATCAGAACAAGTATTGCCTGCGGCAAAGTATGCTGCAATGTCTCCCATTAAGCCTGCCCAGATCATCTTAGCCTATAGATGATAAATGTAAGAATCCTCTAATACTACAAACTTGAATCAATTTATCATTCTCACTCAGGGATTTTTATGGGGGACAGTGGACTATTCTGGACTCCAGGCTTGTCGGCAGGACAGTGGAAACCATAAGCTATCTCCTTGCCTTCTCAGAAAAGCTAATGCCACCAGCCAGCACAACCTCTGACTAGCTGGCTTTTGTCTTCTGTAAATCTCTTTTGTTAGTTCCCTAAGAGAAGTTAGATATCACAAACTATGACAAAAGTAGTTGTATTTCTGGTTAAATAATTGATTTCAACCCAGGTTTTCCTGGCTGCTGATGACAGATGGATTCATCTGATGTTTCACAGACACCATGTTTTTACTCCCCTCTTGTGGTACTATTACTATCAGTCATTGAGAACAGATAATTATAACCCAAAAGAGTATAGCTAACAACCTGTTTTAAGAATGGAAAAAAAAAGGAGACACCGACTCTGCCCAGTTCCTTTTTGTTTTAGTGATTCAGAATTTTCTGAGAGCTCATGATCTCAGAAATGATCTCTCAAATGAGTACATGATCTCATTTGCTCCTTCAGATAGTGCTGTGAAGATAGGTGGGTAGACATCATACTCTGTTGTAAATGAGAGTTCTGATACTCAGAAAGGTTAAGTAACTCTCCAGGATAGCACAGCTAGTAAATTTTAGCTCCAGGAAGGAAATTATCCTCTGCTTCCAGATTTAATCCTCTTGCGGTCACCATTGAAAAATTCAACCAAAGACAAATCATTATTTTAACATCTTGTGACTCATTCACATTTGAAAAAATAGTTCCAATTTCTGAAGTGAGTACTTATGAATACCCAGTATATCACCAACTAATGAATTAAATAAGTTTTTTGACAAATTCTCAACCATAAAAAGACTTTTCCTTTCTTACATTTGTATAACTTAATTCCCATTTAGTTGAGAAAATAATAATTTAATAATAACAATAGCTAATAATTGGTATAGCCTAACATAATTGCTTCTGTTACCGTGTGAAATGCAAATAGCAAGTAGATAATATTTTAGACAACCAATTATCCTGTAAGTATAATAGTAATTATATAACTTTTATTTCTGAAAGTGCATATTAATATGTATTAGTAACTATAAGATAGTAATATTATCCACCCAGTAAATAATATACATCTTAAAACAGTCCAATTAAAGTTCTAAGTCATATTCTATTGAACTCAAAGTACATCATTTCCCTTTTCTCCTACAATTAATTGATTATATAGGAAATTATTACAACTTAAAACAGCATGAAAGTCTTTGAGTTCTTATTTTATGCTCAATGTGTACCTAAATACATCATCTATTTCAATCTTCGATTTTACCATCAAAGAGCTATATCTCAGAAAAACTAAATAACTTGCTTATGGTCATTCAGCTAGTAATGATAAAAATAGTATCTAATTCAGTTATTTTCTCTACAATATGCTATTTTCCAAATTCAATTACTTATATAATTATATAAATATACACATAAATAAACAAAACCATATACAAAGTCTTCCTACCACTGGAAGGTCTAAAGGAGACCTGGACAAATCATTCTGCACAGCAAAGCTAAACTTATAAACTTATAAAAAGGACTTAATCATGGATGTGGGAAAAGGTCAACTGAAAAAGTGACCTATTGAGTAATTCCCACCTGTACTTTTAAAAGTAGATAATTCACAATTTGGTAATTATATGATCAGGTTTATTATGAAGAACAAATAAAATATTTATTTATGACACTTATGTTATCTATGCTCGGGGTTGTAGAAAATATTGCTAGGCTTGAGGGTAAGATCTATAAATCAGCAGTGAACTTCTGACTTTAAAAATTATTTTATTATGGACCCTAACAATGAAAATTAAAATGCACGTAGGCTTGATGAATGGTGAGTGCAAGGGTTTTATTTTAAATGATGCTCCAAAATATATGCACATAAGGTTTTTTTTTTCCCATTGAAATTCAGTCTTGGTCATGTTCTTCTCATTGAAGATCATGAAAATATTTTGTTAGCATTTGGGTTACAAAGGAGTTCTACAAAGGGGGATTTGTCAATCCCTACATGATCTTGGATTCGATGTCCTTCCCTTTATATTAGCAATGACCATGATCCTTTATGTCTAAAATTGCTTATGTCTTTTGTTCTAGATTTTACTTTATCAATAATCCTGCAGAGTTAGGACTATTAGCCAATTCATTATCATTCCTTACTCTTACTAGATGGTTTCTTTATTTTCTTGATTTTGTGCTTCTATATATTGTAAGTTAACTTCATAATTCATAATGTGTAGCATACGTGTATATATATATGTGCATGTGTGTGTGCACATGAACACCTCTGTATTTAAGCTTGATATATTAATTTTAAACTTGGTTGGGAGGATGACTTGGCAGTATTGAAGTACTGACACATTTTACCTATGGTGTTATATGACAAACTGCTATCACACTGCACTACTCCCTTCGCTCCTCTGTTCACAGGCTACAAACTCCTTTTATAACCACCCAGCATCTCTTTCTTCTTCCTACTCTGAATCAGTCTTATTATATGTTTTAATATTTTTGTAGAGTTTATGACCAGTTGAACTTATCTTGCCTGCATATTTTCTCTTTTGCTAATGTCTCTCCCAATCAGAATGAAAGCATCATAAAGACATTGTGAAAATCTGCCTCACATTGTATTATCTAGTACATCAGACAATGGGTGATTGAATGAATAAGTGAATGCAAGAATGAAACAGAAAAACTAAATATCACACTTTGAATGATCAAAGCTGATTAGATGGATGGTGGTTGAATACCTGACTGAAGGGCAGTCAGTCCTTAACTTAAGTTTGACATAACCTGGTTTAGAAAATATTATGTGTGGAGGCAACCTAAGTAGAGGGAGGAGGAAGGACAAGAGAATATGAAGAAAAGCAGAGAGAGAAAAAAGACATGCAAGGGAAAGAAAGTTTGTATGGTCTCCAATTGAGAGGAAGAGGAGCCCTGTGAAAATCCAAGTTAGAATGGTGGAGACAGTTAAGGGAACACATCTGCTGCCTTGGTCCTCATTGCAACCTTGGCCTCCAAACCAGCTTCTGATTCTGATTCTTCACAAGGATGTGGTATCTCCTGGTCTGTGGTATGAGGTTTATTTTCCTGGTTTTGAAGCCTGCAGTGGAGCTCTCTTGGGATATCTAAGTGACTAATCCAACTATCCTTCTTTATGTTTAATTTAGAATGCATCATGTTCTGTTCTGCTCTTGGAAAAGCCTTCTAACATTAGAACAGGATTTTACAGTTTACAGCACTTTAATGCATATTATGTTATTTGTTCCTCACAGCAACTTCCCTCTATAAAGTGCATCTTATTTCCTTTAGATGGGAAACTTCTTTATGTATGTGGCTATCACTTTGATCTTTCCTTTAGCATGCACCACAACCTTCTTTCCCCAAATACCAACTCTCTGTTATGAGACACTAAATAAGCATCTAGAAGGCAGACAGTATATCCTGTTTATTTTGTTCCTCAAAGTATTTAGTAGCATGCCTCATGCTGTGTTGCTGATAAATAAAATCATTGTTTCAATAGTAAACTGGTTTTAAGATTGAATGTGAAAAAATTCTATGATATTTTTGTTGCACTTATATATACTAATGACTTAGACATTAAATTATAAGCTTTGGGGTTATTTAAAATGTCTTTCAAATAAACTTCAGACAAATATCTTCTTAAATATTTATGTTTGTGGTTATATTCACATTCTTACACATACAATGTCTGAAGTGATTTCTGAAGAACCTTCTATAGTAATTGCTAGTTGTATTTATAAGTAAATGATCAAAAATAATACTTAAGTCAGTCATTCAATTATAAAATTAGTAAACTTAGTTGAAGATTCCTTTCAGTTATTCTAAGCCCATGTTTAGATTTTTATTCTTCACAAAGAATGTAATTCTCAAGGAGGTGTTTTTAGAATGTGATTGCTTTTCTTACTATGTAACTGCATTTATGAGGACTGAGTCTGGGATGAATAATGTTATTATCCTTTGGATACACATTTGTCTCAAAAGGGTTAGAATTTCCCTGTTTCATCTTATTATTTTATCTTTAAAAATTCAGAACTAGAGGGAGGAAGCAAAGTAAACTGACAACCAAAATGCGAAAGATCAAAAGTCTTGTTGAAGGACAGTAGAAATAGCATTGAAATTTTACAGAAGATGAATTTTTTTTTCTACTAGGTATTACATTCTGAGCAACTATAGTAACTATATTGAGGTAATATATTTTATATCTTTGGCAAAATTACATTATTTTAGTTAATGTAGGTTATAGAAAAGAACAGGAAATATAATATTTGATCTTATGAGGACTTTGACTTAGAAAGAAGATGAATTACTGTTTATTTCCTTAGCTACTCTATTAAATGGATATTCATGCATTCTTTGTTTATTCCACAAGCTTTTATTGAACTCCTGCTATATCTTGCTACATGCTCTGTTAGAAACAGGGACACGAAGATAGAATATGAAAGAGGGATATGTAAATATCTGGTTATAAAAATTTTCTGGTATGTTCCAAAGTAGACTAATGCCTAATAGTTAACTTTAATTGATACATTAAAAAAGGAGCAAATCATCAACTCTGTTCTTTGAAAAAGTAGAAAAATGCTCAAGGAACTTTATAGACATATGTTTGAGTTGAATTTGAAGAAAGAATAGAATTTTTCAAAGGCAAAAACATTAGATAGAGTGGTGATTATGGGCAAAGCTGTTCAGTTTAGCTAGACAGAGAAAGGAGAGTATTGGGAAAGGAGTTTCAGAGAAAAGAAAGATTAGGTCATCAGTGACTTAGAAAGTCATTCTAAGGAATTTATTCTTTGTCCTAAGGGCAATAGAGAGCCATCAGTGGTTTTAAGAATGAAATAACAAGGTCAGAGTTTCACAATGTGAAAGATGATTCTTTGGAAACAAGTCTGGGATGCAGGATGATTTATCACTTTAGAGCAAAGATTGCAAGTGAAACAATATTTTACTATCAATTGTTATTTTCCTTCACTTATCTAGCAATTTTAAAGTTCAGAAGTTAAGCATAATTGACTCAAACAAGTTTAAGCACATGTTTAAATACCATCCCAGACAGCAAATTATGTCCACCTGCGCATGTGCTTGGCCACGTCATCATTTCAGCAGGGAAAAGCTAAAGGGAATGTGTACTGTAGAATATGCGAACATATGAAAATAGAGGTTAAATAGATTCTTATGTAACTTCATAGAGTCAGTGTGTCCAACATATGTGTCCACAGGTACATGAGGAGTAGTGGGGAGACATAAGACTTGAGTCAGAGGGACTAAGCATAACGCCCATTTATATGCATAAGCTAGTTCTGTGATTTTGAATGGTCATTTGATTTCTTTGAGCCTCAGTTTGTTCATCTTTAAAATGGCATAACATATTCCTGCCTCAATAGTCACTGTGAGACTCCATTGAGATTATATCTTATGTACAAAAGTAATTAATGCATAAATTGAAAATATAGTATTCTTGAGGAATACCAATAACAAGCAATCATAAACATTATTTTATTAGAAAATCTGTCTTCATAATGCTCTAATTGCATATCTATTCCAGAAATTACCTTTCTTTTGTCTCCAGGCTTAAACTCTGATTTTTTTTCCATTTTGTAAATTGATCTACAAATGTAGACATTTATTTTTATGAGCTCTGGTGTCTGGGTTGACAATGTTAGCATTATAAATATTATATAATGATTGTTTCTCCAAACACATAGGACTAATTCCATGGAACACATACTAAGGAAAAGTGGTTGGGTCAGTTAATCTTTAAAAATATGGCTTATATTTAATTAGCACATTTTTAAGGAATAATAGCTTAGTACAGAAAAAGAATTTCATGTAAATATAAACCATTTGCTAATTTAATTAGCCTCATTATGCTATAATATTATATCCATAGGAAAAATGAAAATTTTCATATCCAACTAGTTCACCTCACTCTTATGAACATTCCTCAGCAGTCACCAATTTTTTACTTTATATATTATTAGTGGGTACCTGAGAAACCACATTAGCAACATCAAAATTACAATTTGAAAGCATTTCCAGTGGGACTTCAAAATACTTTCAACTCTAGTGAAAAGCTTAACCATTTTATGCTTTGTTCATCTCTAACTTAATTATTATATTATATAGAACTGATTAGCATCCAAGTGAAGCATACTGTCGAGCTCTAGACAGATACATTTGTTCCAGGTTGCATGAACTGACTACTGTTTCGGGGAACTGAAATGAGTATCTATAATGGTCACCACAGCGGAAAAGAAAATTGTCTGAATTTAAAAGAAAATCTAAAGAACGTTCTTTTTCTCTTTTTTCTGGAGGTCTGAATATTCGAAACTCCAACTCCCACTGTATTAAGATCACGCAGGCTCTTGACCTGCGTTAATGTAGGTGGCACTGGGTATTCTTTGAAAGACACGGTGCTGTCCAATGTGCTGAACCGAGAGGCTTAGAGTAGCCTAATCATAAAGATGGTTAAAGTAAAGGAACTTAAAGCAAAAAGCCCAGTCAAAATATGAGGAGAACTAAAAAGACTCTTCTCAAAGAGGAAATACAAATTGCCAATAGGCATATGAAAAAACACTCCATATCACTAGTAATCAGGGAAATGCAAATCAAAACCACAATGAGATACCATCTTACACTGGTAAGAACGGCCCATATCAACAAGCAAGCAAACAAACAAAAAAGCAAACAACTGCTGGCATGGATGTGGAGAGAAAGGAGCACTCTGACACTGCTGATGGGAATGCAAGCTTGTTCAAACACTATAGATAGCTGTTTGGAGAACCCACAAACAACTGAAAATGAAACTACCATTCAATCTAGTAATCCCACTCCTTGGACTTTACCCAAAGGATAAAAAACACTAATTCAGAAGTACACCTGTACTCAGATGTTTATTGCAACACTGTTTACAATAGCCAGGATATGGAAAACGGATGAATGGCTGAAAAAGATGTGGTATATTTACACAATGGAATATTATTAATCAGTCAAAGAATACAAACACGTCATTTGCAGCAACGTGGATGGAGCTAGAAGAAATCATGTTGGCAAAAATAAGTCAGAAATAAAAAGAGAAATATGGAATGGTCTCACTTATATGAGAGATATAGGAAAACAAACAATAAACAGACAAGAAAAAATTAAAACTGCCAAAAATTAAAAAAAATTAGAACTGAAGCATAGAACAAGAGAAGGGCAGGAAGGTAAAATCTGGGGAGGGGGATGTCACAAGAGATTAAGATGGTGCATGGGAGATAAGGTGATGAGAGAATCTTGGGGTACACAGTGATGTAATATATATGTATATATGTGTGCAATCAAATAAAAGATAAATTAAGAAAAAAATAAAAGAACTTGTATCTTATTGTAAAATAAATTAAGAAGAAAATAAAGGAACTTGTATCTTTGTGGACATTTTCCTTCTAGCTAGCTGAAATTGAATGGAGACACACAGTAAGTGTCATAAGTGGATGTTCCCTGTCTTCAAAATTAGGCTGCAAACTCCCTGAGACCTTTCATACTTGCACATTTACAAAGACTTTTCCTTCTACCTTTATGTATCATTCATGCTGCAAATTGATGATAAAGCTGATGTTGGATCTTATTTATCTGATTACAGATAATGTTGACACATTTTATTGTGTAACAAATTTTTAGTTCTTATGTAACACTACTAAGAAACTAGGAAAAAAACTAGAGCTATTTTGTTTCAATGCCATGGTTTGCATATTTCTTATTCACATTATCTAAATTATTAGCTATTTTAGATGATGGTAGTTAAAAGGGAATTATATAAAATACAATTGAGAGTAAAACTATAACCTAGACATACATGTGGAATCACTGAAAATTAGACAGAATGTCATATTTAATTAGGATTTGTATTTAAAGGACACAAAGTGATTCTGTGTTTAAAAGTAGATGGTTAATTTGTGGATGGTGACAGAAGGATGTGGTGTTATGGAAATAATACAAGCTATTTAAGTCAGAAGATGACTAGTTTTCTCTTTTGGGAAAAATACTTGAACTTTGAATTTTGGTTTCCCAATCTGCTAAGGGATAAAAATATAATATCTATTTCATATCTTTGTTGGATGGTCATACTATGAGGTGATAGAGATAAAAACTTTTTTTTTGGTGAATTGCAATGTAAAATTGTGTATCTTTTGTCAAATCTCCTTTCCTTTGTGGCAAAGTTCACAGATTCTATTTCCTCTTCCTTTGTATAAAAGAAAACTGTTGCTTTTCATATTTCTCTCAACAGTCATTTCTCTGTGAGGAGATTGCTGCTGTTGTAGCTGGAGTGGTCTGTTCTTCTTCTTGCTTTTTGCTCCAGACTAAAGTGTAGACATTTTTCCTCTATAGTAGTTATTGACAATTAAATGGGCAAGAGCTGAGGAATAAAGCTTTTATTATGCCGAATTATTGACAAAGGAAATTTGTAGGAAGTGCAAAAGGTTATCATACAATTGGTCATTGTCCAGATAAAGTTATGAAATACCTTAATTATAGTGAGCTATTTCAGTAGTGTTCATTTTAATGAGACTTGACTTTGTAGTCTTCTCTTAAAATATTTTCACATTTTCTCCATTTAGTTTTTCCTTTCTCAGATCAAACAAAAATTAATATTTTAACATTTAAAGGGTTGGTTTTATTGATGCAGGGTAAGATGAGTAATTAAAAAATGATGTGTAAAACATGTTCATATTAATGGGGCTATAATTTGTCTCTCTAACATGCTTACAACTACATGAAACCCAGAAAACCTTGAGAGAATCTTTGAAATGAAATTTTAGAAAAGTAGGTAAAATATTTAACTTTCAGAATAGTAATGATTTGTAGTAACGTGCTGAAAATAACTTGGGAGTATTGTCCACAAGCTAAATCATTCTCAGTTTTAAGAGAAGTGTTCCTCCTGAAGAGAAAGATTTCAATGTAGATCAGATTATATTTGATAACTAACAAAAAAGGAAAGCAGATGCAGTTCTATTTCAGGTTTCTTGCTTAATGTCAGAAAAGGAAAACAACATTACAAAGCAAACTATAGCAGATATACTTCCAGGTACTAATTTGACTTTTTATTTTACCTCCAGTCTCTTTAGGATGTTAATCAGGATTAAAACCATGAAATGTGAAGATATCAGTTGAAAGAAAGCTATTGCCCAAAGCATCCACATCATTTATTAGGATCAAGGAATTCTGAGATAGAAATTCTTGTTTTGAACTCCCTCAGAAGTTCAAGGATAGCTAATAAATTTTCCTATATAAATGTATATTCATATAATTATTGCACTTTAAATGAAAACAAATAGACATTTATAAATTACTTACAATGTGAAATCTTATATGTGATCTTTAGAAGTTAGTGAGCACCTATTATATTCAGTATGTAACATTGTGAGGAAATGATCAGTATATAACATTATGAGGAAAACTGCCTCTGCCCTGACAAAGCTTGAATCCTGAGGAGGTAGAGGAGATAGCACGATAATAATTGACTACATTATTTTGGATGTCCAGAAAGGGAGCCAATTATAAATATGAAAATAATGTATAACAGGAAACTGTAGTTGACATGTATTATTTTGTCTCTTTTTTCTTTTGGAAACTGCTCCTTTTTCTCATCATGAGTCTTCTGGTAAGACTCTCAATTCAGTGGCAATGTTCTCTCCCTTGCCTGCAGAGATGTGATCCCGTGTTTTATCCTCCTAACCAATTTGATTAGTCACCATGATCAGTGTAGACTCAATCAAATCTAAATAGGCTCACTTGTAGTCTCTTTATAGGTAATTATTTGGATGGTTGATCAGATTTAGCTATCCTTTGGGGGACAAAGTCTGTAATTTTGAAGCTTCTGGTAGCTATCAATTTTTAACTCATAGAATGAAGCCTTTGGAAGAATAAGCCAATCCAAAAGAAAAGGAACCAAGAAAGAAGAGAGGAGATTTTGAGCAACTGATCTTACTATGGCAAAGTAATATTTTTATTTATATAATATGTTACATGTAATATTTTTATTTATATAAAACAACACATTTCATATTGTCTTGAATGTGTTTGAGTTGTGTTTATGTAATTTACATCTAGAGTTTTGTATAATACAGACTGGATCCTTTTGAAATAGCCTGTTGTTGTCTGTCTCTCTGTCTGTCTACCTGCCTATGTAGCTATCTGCTGGACCGCTCTTAAAGATTTTGCTGTACCTTCTAGTTAGGATAAATGTATTGATTAGTTCAACGGGCATTTCTTAACTATCTTAAAAGGCAGGTACTGGTCACATTTCTCTCTTTTGGTTTTTAAGATTTTTTTCTAAGAACAATGAAAATTGTATGATTAATATTACTAGTATGACTAATTTAGTTGAATATCTCCATATCATATTATGAATGTCACCATGAGGTTTTGTACATTTTATATGTATATTTGGAAGGATTTATATTTTACCTGTAATTTCAAGTGAATAAACAGATGCATTTTGAAAAAAATTAGCAGAAATATCCTTTCAAGTTAAATGTAGTTAGTTACACTTATACACTTGCAATAACTAGTCCAACTTCAACCGTTATTTAGGTCTTTTAAGTCCAAAACATTTGTGAATTTGCTTTGACCCAGATGAAAAGTGAATGAGATACTTTTTTCTTTCTGTCTTTTGATGATGTAACTTCTCACCCATCTGTGTTTGTGTCTGACTGTATATTACATTATAAACCAAGTCTTCAAATTCAAGGCAGTGCCATGTTTATGGGGTCAGTCTTCCCAAAAGGGTCAGAGAGACTTTTCTCAATAAATCTAACATTGTCCCCTTGTTACCTTCTAGGTTTTAGAGGCCAATAAAGGCCTGTGAATCTTGGTGGGTCTACTAACATTATTATTTAAAGAAAGCAGATTGCTTTGCTTTAAATGGAGTGAGGTCCTGAAAGTAAGAGAAGCGTCTGTGTTTTCCTAAGTCCTTCATTACTCTAATCAAAGAAGCAGTCCCTACTCCCCTTTTTATGAATTAGAAGAATATCGTTTAAATTATAGGTTTATCAGTGAACATCAGTAAACATTTTCTTAAGGTAAGAATCATATCTTTATTTTCAGAGTAAGGATGAGGTCACCCCCTCCTTTGTTATGTGAAGCTTTGCTCTCTCTGTTTTTGGTGTTCAGACCTCCAAACAATAATCTTTATCTATTCCATTATTCTGTAGAATTTATAGCCATGTAAAGCCTCCATCCATATGTTATAAATTCATTGCTTTACTTTTTCTAATTTATTTGATGCTGTTTTTATTGATTGTCCAACCTGTGATGGACACAGAGGGCTTGGGATTATTTCTTTTTTTATCCCAACATGTGGAAATTAAGCTTTTCATACATAAATTTTCCAGATAACTAGTTACCCCTTCATTTACAATACAATGAAGCTACTTGAAAAAAAAAAGATCTTCAAAAATGCATTCTATAGTTTCATGCTTCCTTAAAGTATAATAATGATATGTCATCATCGAGTAAGTGGATTCCACATGGTGGTCCTGGAGTTAGTCATTCACATCTCTGTGTTTCATTTAGACTCACTCCTTTGCTGGAAGAGATCATCCCCAATGAGGAGATACATAAATAAAGGATCAGTGCAGTTAAGAAACTTTGTCACAATCACAAAACCACAAAGAAGTAGAACTGGGATTTGAACTCCTACCAATCAGATTCCATAGCTACTATTTTTAACACTACGTCATCATTAAAAACATAAAAGTGTGTGCTTTGCAAAGATTAAATGATGCTCTCTCTGACTTCAAATACTCCAGAAGTATTTGTCCTGGTTCAAATAGCCTCTCATTGCTCTCACTTTTGTATTATAGCTCTCTTTCATAATTTTCTCTCTATTCTCTGCCTTTTGTCAGAATGCTAGATATAACTGCTATTGTAAGTAGGCCTGACTGAAATAAAATGTGTCCTCCATTTCAGTGATTACTTTTCAGCTGCTTTAAATCTAAGTAAGTTTTCTGAGGGAAGTGATTCTGTGTCCTTTGTGTCATGTAGTAGCATAGTGATGATAATGGTGATAATAAAATAGTGTAGAAAGCCTCCAATGAACCACCAGATATATTTCATATGTGGCTTACTAAATCCTCACCTTTAGACATTTCTATTGCTTTCTTAACACTTTAGCACTTTATAGGTCTTGCATAAATTTCAAACTGATAATATTACCTGGTAAATGAAACCTTGTTTACATAAGTTTCTTACACATATATTTTATGAATGAGTTAAATTTTATCTATGTGCATGCATACTTCAAAATTCTGATAACTGACTTATCTACCTCTGACCAAATATTAGCAAAGGTAAAATTGGGGAAGACAAAACCCAGAAAATGCCAAGGACATTTTCCATAGAATGACCATGTGCTGGTGGGAAACAATTTAGCTGCTTCCTTATGTGCTGCAAGCTTTGAAGACATCTTATTAAATTAATCTTATTACTCATTATTATGACTCCTCTGTATCGAGAGTTAAGAGAAGTAGGAAGTTATTTTTTTAAATGAATATACTTCTCAATGACACTTGTACCATTGTGTTTTGCTATAATCATTCCTTTGGCCAACTAAGTATTTAATTTGTAGAATATAAATACACATTTTAAAGCACAAGGTTGCCGGATAACTTTTGCAGGTTTGCATTGTGAATGTATCTTTAGTAAAATGAGTTTTGTTGAAATAGTCCCTACTGAAGAACATTCAAGTGGAGTTTTTCAGATTTTATACATTTATCACAGTATAGGACAAAGGGATGGATTTTGAAGTTTGTCTGATCAAAAATCATACTCAATGTTTTTTTCTGACATTGAGCTCAAAAGAGAAAACAAAGAAATCATGGTTTACTTGAAGGAGATGGGATGCAGGAGCTACATGGACAGAGATGTTTTTACTCAGTTTTTGAGAAAATATTTATGTGATTTTTATGTTTAAGTCTATATGAGTTTCCTTTGAGCTAAATCTTTCTAGTAGGTGTGTAGGTGCTAATATATTTGTGCGATATGACTAGATACTGCCTATTTAAATGCTGAGGCCACTGAAATTTCCAGATATTTGAAACTATAGTCACAAATATTTAGTAGAATATTAATATCTTTAGTGAATTTCATATTTCAGACATGACTTTTTTCTTTTTTACTAAACCAAAAAATTGGGTTAAGCCTATACTTTAAGAAGGTTATAGATCACATAAGAGCTTAACAAAATTAACTGTTTTCATTGGTAAGATGTAACACTCCATCTTACCAATACATGTAGTGTCATTTGGATATTTTAGAGAAAATATGCAGAAGAGAAGGAAAGCTGTTAGAAGACATATAGTTCATTTAACTTTGAAGGTTTCATATTATTCTCATTATTATTTCTCTGTCACTATTAATTCTCTGTCAGTGTCCTCCCTACTCTAAAAAGACAATTCACTGTTGCTTTAATTTATCCACTTTCAATATAGCTGGAACTCAAAAAATATTTTTGTGTTTCTTATATTCATATCATAATCTGTTCTGATTGTCTTAACTCAAGGTTCTATATCTCATTCATGACTCTAATCAACAATGTTATTACATATTGTAGTATTTTGAAAAATCCTTCTGCCTGTCATAGGATTTATACTGTGAGGATGTACTTTACTAAAGTCCCAATTTTCAGTACAATACATTCTGAGCAAAGTCAGAAGGCATACTGAAGGTTTAAATTTTGAGAAATAAATGCAAAATAAATAGATGATGAGGGAATTGTATAATCAGTGGCCGCTCTGTGTCCCTCACCATGTCTGCTGGAGTAAATAGGCTAATTGGAATTACTATAAAGAATTACACGCTTGGGAAAACAGACTGAAGGGACGCATCACGGCTTTGTAGAAATCTTCATGTCTGGAGGTGTATAACCATCCTTTGGCAGGAAAATGCATTTATGGTTGTTGCCATGGCCTCCATCCATGCTTTAATTGATTTTCTTTGGAAGTCATTCACTTCTTCTCTCAGGTAATTCTACTTTACATCATGTTCTGCCCTAGAAAGAATAAGCTATTTTAGGAGGGGAGGAATCCCAAGTTGTAAACTTAGAAGTAGATCATGGAGGAAGCCCTCTCCAAAATCCTGATGGCCAGCAACTGTTGGTGTGACTTGGAGTTCATTAGCACTTTTTATTATTTTAACAAAGCAGCACACATTTGTTTAAAATAGCTTAAGTAATACAGAAGAACAGCTTTTTTAATGTCAGCTTCTGACTCTGCTTTTCTAGATGTAGCTACTCTCAAACACCTGGCAATCATTATTCCAGTGCTTTTACTGTGTATGTAGAGATGCACATATGGTTGTTGGGGAAACATCCCATTCTTCTGGCCGACTGTAGTGTAACCAGTCTTTGTTGTCAATTTTAGGGGCAAGCATCAGGCTCACCAATCCGCAGAGGTTCTTACTGGTTTAACAGTTACACAGACACATCAGGCAGGACAGAGCCAGGGCCAGAGGAGCTGGGCAGAGGGTAGGGGGGTTTGGGTGATGGGAGGCAGGTGAGCCTTGCAGCCCTGGAGGAATCCTCACACTCTTTCTCTGGATTCTCATTCTCCTCTCTCTCTCTCTCTCTCTCTCTCTCTCTGTAATATTCTTGCTCTTTCTTGTGCTAGTGTACGTGCATGCTTGCTTCTGCCTTCTGTGCCTTTTTAACCTCTCTCTCCTAGGCTCAGGTGTCCACACTTCCACATGCACACACCCACTGGGCCATACAATCATGGGGAAGACGGCAATACCCCAGGTACTGATCTACAGGCTGATGAAGGAGAAAGCCTGAGCAAACTCACTTACCTTACACTGGCTTACCAATAAAAAGTTGATTTTGCTACATGTAGTGTTTTGTTTCTTGATTTTTATACTGAAAAGAGCTGTAATGTACACTTTGGATGAATAATCTCATCTGCTTCAGTCTTTTTTATTGTATTCAAAGTACTCTAGAATGTAGATATAGTGCAGATTATTTAACTAGACAACCTTTAGAATGTTTCCAGATTTTCAATAGTACAAAAACTGCAGTGAAGACAATTGCATATACTATCATAGCATACATATGAAAATAATTTCAAGGACTGAATGTAAGGGCAATACTTTCCTCCTGAAATTTTTGAAAATTTGCTGAATTACTTACCCTCTGAAAGTTTTTATCATTTTCCAGTGCATCAAAAATGTGTTTGAGTTGCATGAGTTTATTAAACTGAGCTCCAACTACACTCTTAGTCCCTTCTCCCCCACACTCTCACCCCATTTCCTCTGACCCCACTCCAGTTGTCTCAAATTTGCAGTTAGATATCAAGACTTTAGTATTGGATTGTTATTGGTGGGCAGGGTATGGTATGAAAGTGCACATTTGGAGAGGTTTGAACCTAAACTTCCAGAGCAGATACAAAAACAAAAACCTGCTTTATTTCAATAAACATAATTTAGAAACAAAGAAAAAAGGCAGAGGACTTAAAATGGACTAAGTTGACATAGCAAATACAATTCATATATATTGAAAAAATAAAATAAGTAGAGTGCTAGTTTTTGTGTGTAAAATAGGGGTAATTTACCAAAGTGCACATTTGATACATCTTTATTCCCACCTTTTTACTTCTCCAGCTATTCTTCTTTACACAAAACATCAATGCAGCAGTTAGTAGCTGGATCTTATTTTTCCACTTGGATGATATGCAGTATTCTCAGTACTCTAGCATTCACACCTATATTGACACTGAGTTTCTTAATGCAGTCATAGTCAGTTCTGACCTTATGTCTTTATATTGGTCATTATCTTCCTATGACATAGAACGCTTGTTATCATCAAGATTTCAATGTTTTACAAGTACTTTGCAGACTATGTCTAGCCTTCTTGTTGAGACTTCATTTCCATGTGTGTGGGAAGCTTGAGCCAGGTCTTTTTAATTTGAACAATGCCCACATCTATTTGGTTTGACAAGAAGTTATAAAATAAGTTCTGAGAGATCTGCAGAAACTGCATTCTGATGTTCCGCATCACAATGCCCACACCATTACTCCTCTGGTGAAGGACTCCAGAATTACTCTGGCAGCTCCTTTCCAAAGTTCCCATACCTCCACTGAGACCACCCTTACTTTCCAGGATTGCAAAGGCTCTCCCTATATTTTATGCATCACAATGCCCACACCATCACTCCTCTGGTGAAGGACTCCAGAATTACTCTGGTAGCTCCTTTCCAAAGTTCCCATACCTCCACTGAGATCACCCTTACTTTCCAGGATTGCAAAGGCTCTCCCTATATTTTGTTTTTCATAAGGACATAAGGCTCAGTTGATTCCCATCTCAAAGCTAGGATGAGTCTTGTCTGAGAAGTGAGATGTGATGTAAGATCATTTATAGAGGGGAGTTGTCCTTAACTTTGTTATTTCAAGCACATGCAATTGAATACAAGTTTGCAAGTGAGCTTAGAGTATCCATCAGAATCCTGTCCCCTAACAAGCCCCGTAAGATTGAGGTTACCTCTCTCAGAGCTCATTTAAATTTTGGGCAGCTCTGAATATCAAATCTATTTAGTTCAGCAGATACTACTACTATTCTTTATTTTGTGCCAACACTGTTCTGGGTAATTTATAAATATCAACTTATTTAACCCTTTAACGACTCTTCCCATTTTCACCTCAAGGAAAGACACAGCATTTCTAATGTCTTCTCTGCATGTCTGTGTATATCCTACCTTCAATTTCTTTGCAGACAACCTTCAGGTTCTGAAGGCCTACTCCTTCAAATTAAAGAATTCCATTTCACACAATAGTTTCATGGACTTCAGGATTGTGAGCTATTTCCTATCCTGACCACTCTCCTCTGACTGTCCTTTGATTTGTTAATGACTCAGAGATTGCAAGCTGTCTAGTTCTGACCCAGAGATGTGTCTTGTTGGCACAATGTGTTTCTTTATTTATCTTATTTTTAAAAAAAAAAGACAAAGAAATCTGAATGCCATTTTCCAGGTAGGCATTCCTCAGCTCCCAGTTTCTATCACTGCTTATTGTCTTAGTCCCTAAAGTTGTCTCAGTTTGTGACTCCTGCTACAGTATCAGCAAGAACTGAACCTAGATGCCAGCTCAGTCCTGGGGCTCCTCCATTCTATGATTCTATCAACATTCAAATTTATATCTATTATTTCCTACAAATTGTTTTTAACCCATTTGTCAACCATTCTCCATAGAGTCTCTGAAGCTGAATTTCTTGTTTCACTTTCAATAAGGAATTCACTTGCACAAAAGCACTGTGAAACAGTGCACTCTTTCTTATTCAGAACTTGAAGCAAGAAAGAGGCACAGCATTTCACACCAGATATCTTCTCAGCCTAACAACCCTTGGATTTTTCTTTCCTTTCCTCTCCTTTCAACATAAGCACTTAGCTTTACTGGTTCCTGTTTCCTTTCCAGGAAGCCTCTTTCCAGAGGCTTCTCAATCTCTTTCCCTTAATTATGCAGAGCAATTTTGTCCAGGGCTAACTGTGCCAAACCTGGAGGTCACTCCTATTATCTCCTCAGCCAGCAACAGAGCCTCTTATCTCCATAGCAGGCAGCACGTGATTGCAAAACATATTCTTTGCCTATAACAATAAGATAGCTTTTGTTAAAGTTAGGCAACATGACCAATCTAGTGATCTATTCTTATAAATGGTCCAGAAAGTTCACATCAGTTAATCAAGATAACATAGTCAATTAACAAAGATGCTTAGAGACCAGCATTGGTACTTCCCAGGTGTGAATATATAAAACTGGACTATGTGTGATGTAATTAGAACTCTGTATTTATATATGAGCTGCCACTAATTCTAAGAGCAGCATTTTGAAGATGTTCTTTTAGATTTAACCTTATCTACACCAAAACAGATAACTGAATCTCCTCTTCATATGTGTATGTGTGCACACGCATACACACACACATACCACAATTGCTACATCTCAATTTGTGGCTAAAATGTTGCCTTATTTCTTTCCCTATTGAGTTTTGCCATAAAATATCTTTTGGATCTCCTGACTGAGCACTTTGCAAAATGTAAAATATTACTGAGTATTGCTGGAATCTAATGCAACAATATTACAGAATGATAAGATTTTGGAGTTGGAAGGACTTTATAAATCATATAATAAGATCTTCCCCCACTTAGATCCATAAGGAGATTTAGACCAAAAGGGATCAGGCTTTTGCTGACAATCAGAGTCAATTCGTTCCTGAACGAAGACTCAAACCAGCTCTCCTGATGCTAGAGTAGCTGCCCAATTCCATAGAACTTTCATGTAAAAGTGAATAAATGGGAAAGCCTATTTCTTAGCATTGTTTTGTGTGTATTGATAGTGAAGGGGATCATGGGTCTCTCACAGTAATCTCCTAAGATTTTATAATAATCTTGCATTATCTTATTAAATTATAGCTGTAACTCTGTGCTCAATAGATTATTCATAACACCACCTTGTTCCTATAAAAATAACATTGTTCTTTTGACTAACATTTTATAGATTCACACTTAATTTCATAGCTTAGTGAGAAGACAAGTCATTAGAACAAAACATTTTTATTTGAGGAGTCAAGATATTTTTTCAAGTACCTACTGTGTACCTAGCATTATCTTTAGTACTTCTGGGAATTCAGAAGTAGTATGTGGTATGACTTTTAGTCCATAGAACTAATATTCTATTGTGGATTTGTGATTCTCCTGGAAAATCTAGAGAATAATATAATGTTGTCTCTAAGGAAATGGAGTTGTGTAGTGAGTAGGGATACAAACTTGGAGGTCAGAGTTTTGTATTTGGGTTACTAGTTGTGGTATCTTGGACAAATACATTTAGAGTGGTTTCAGTGTCCTCATGAGGAGATAAAAATAACACTTTTTTGATGGAATTGTTTTAAAGATTCAGTTAAAATATAAGACAAGTCATTTTGCACATGTCTGACTTGTAATATTAAAAAATGTAGACTAGTGTTTGAAATCTTTGTCTTTTTACATGACTGTAATTTCTTTCTCCAAAGCAAAAATACTGTGTTAATACACTCAGGGGAATAAAACTTGAACTTTAGATGTGAACTATTTATATTTGATTGATTATTGGTTGCTTTAGTTTTCTTTATACGGTTTGTTGTAGACTGTTTGCCTACAATAGCAATGTCAAACTTTGAAGAAGACTCCTAAAGGCAAAATTGGGGGTAATTATCACTTCACTGGGGCATTATCTGCAAACTGATTTTGAATTATTTGTTACTGTAAGAAATGGCCTCCAGACAGATGTCTCCTTCCTTTTAGCAACTGGTGTTTCCTCTTCCTATCAGCTTCTCA